>JZKD02S0498072.1:48286-66582 GCA_000966675.3 Picea glauca | reverse complement strand
GCGCTTTGATCTCGGCCATTGGGAAGATGCGCGCCTGATTCCAGACCCCCCCCTCTGCTTAAAGGTAGAAAGGCGGGGGGGGATCCAGAATCGCCTTGAGCGCCATTGATCTGGGCGCTTCGATCGTGACCATTGAAGAGGTGCGCCCCCGATTCTGGACCCCCCCTCCGCTTAAAGGTAGAAAGGCGGGGGGGCTCCGGAATCCGATGCGCGTCGTTGATCCAGGCGCGCGAAATCCTGCCGTCCAGAATTGATTTCCATTTAAACACAGTCGCATTAGCATCCCAAACTTAGGACAAGTGGGTTTTTAACCCATTCCTTCGCATTTTATCCCCCTTTGCAAGAAATGTCGCTAACACCTCCCAAGCTTTTCCCTTGCGTTTCGCATTGATTTCCTTCTCCCACCGGGTGATGGTCGCTTTTCCCTTCAGATCGACCAATTTATGAAAGGTGCCCTTGGCGTCTCTGGTCACTTGCTCCATCCTTGAACCCCTCCCAGGGCTTGTCATAATTCTTTCCTCTCGGGGTTTATTTTGCTGTGCGTTCTCTTCATACGCACCATCCCAACAGGCTTGTGGCGGTTTTTTCTCTGAATTCTCCTCTTGTTCCGATCAACACATGGGTTCCTTCTTTCCCAATCCTTGTTTTTGTGGTAGCTCTTGCAGTTGCGCTTTTCCTGTCTACATATATTCCTAGTGCTTCTTCTCTTATGGGATTTCCTTTGCTACGGACTTGTCCTAGCCATCATGGTTTGCCCGTAGAGGCGGTCCTTCCCATCCTTTTTCCTTGTCTCGGTATGTGTGATCATGATGACCTGGTCGTTATCCTTGAGTCGGCCTTTGCCCCTTCTCGTTGTGTAACCAACTGTGTTACTCCCCGTACCTATGCTTGGGTGAGGTGTATCCATACTAGTCCATGGTAACACCTTTTGTCCTATGTCATTCGCAACCTGTTGATTACCATCTATACTTTCCCACGCACTAACCTTGCACTTCTTCCTATTGACATGACCTTGGTGCTGTAACCCCATTTGTTGTGTGGTATAAGACTGCATTGTAACTTGTGGTCGAGTGTTGGGTAGGAAGATTC
Organism: Picea glauca; assembly: GCA_000966675.3. Classification (NCBI taxonomy): domain Eukaryota; kingdom Viridiplantae; phylum Streptophyta; class Pinopsida; order Pinales; family Pinaceae; genus Picea; species Picea glauca. The sequence goes on along the minus strand of JZKD02S0498072.1, from coordinate 65,493 downwards.
TGCCTAGATCCTTTGTGCCCACCAATTGGCCTTGTGCCTCCCTCCTCGATGTGACCTTCCTTACTTAAGTTGTCGTCCCGGTCTTTTGTCGCTAGTTGTATGCAGTCTGTTCTGAAGTGACCATTCATGATATTGCTCCAAGTAGTGTCTATATCCCGTACCTATGCTTGGGTGAGGTGTATCCATACTGGTCCATGGTAACACCTTTTGTCCTATGTCATTCACAACCTGCTGATTACCATCTATACTTTCCCACGCACTAACCCTGCACTTCTTCCTATTGACGTGACCTTGGTGCCGTAACCCCATCTGTTGTGTGGTATAAGACTGCATTGTAACTTGTGGTTGAGTGTTGGGTAGGAAGATTCTGCCTAGATCCTTTGTGCCCACCAATTAGCCTTGTGCCTCCCTCCTCGATGTGACCTTCCTTACTTAAGTTGTCGTACCGGTCTTTTGTCGCTAGTTGTATGCAGTCTGTTCTGAAGTGACCATTCATGATGTTGCTCCAAGTAGTGTCTATATCTGGTCCTTCCTTGCTAACCCCTTCGTTAGTGATTCTGTCCGCCAGGCCATTCGCTGACCTGCGTACCCAACGCAACTCCACTGTGTTCATCGTTTGCAAATGCTCGTGGATTTTTTGCAGGGAATGTGCCAAGCGCCAGTGCCTCTGAACTTTGCCTACTCTGGTGCCATTTTGGAGTCTCTTCATCGTGTTGATTACCAGAGTGGAGTCACCTTCCATGATAGTGTTTGTCATCCTTTCACGACTTAGAATCTCTAGGCCGATCTCCAGGGCTCTGAATTCCGCTGCATTGTTGGTTGACTTTCCCATACTCCCAGCGTACAACCAGATTATGTTACTGCCACTATCCCTGATTACCCCTCCCAATCCTGTCATTCCTGGGTTCCCTTTTGCCGCCCCATCGAAATTCAACTTGAGGGACCCTGCTAGAGGAGCATCTAGTTGCGCTCACCTACTTGGAGTTACAATGGCCGCCTTACTTGTGTGCGGTTGCGCCCATCTTTTAGGTGAAAAGCTTCTATGACTCGAGAGTCCTGGCCTGTGAGTTGCGCTTTTCTAGTTTGGCAGTTGCGGCTCTGCATCATTTCTCTTGTCAGGGAGATTATTTTTTCTTTGAGTTTCCCTTCCGGAAAGCTTTCATCCCTGAAGATGCGTCGGTTCCTTTATTTCCATATTGCCTATATGATCATCCCCGGAATGAGAGTCCAACAGAGGTTCACCTCTTCATTTTCGTTGTAACTCTCATTCTAGTTGTTGATGGTTGTGCAGATGTTACCTCAGGTCCTGTTGGACTGTCAAAAGATACCTGTCGCCCAGTCCCAGATCTTTGTTGTGTAGTTACATTCATTGAGGAGATGATTCGTTGTTTCTTCCTTAGCTTGACAGAGGGGGCACTGTGACGGGCCTATGAAGCCCCTTTTCCTTAGGTTTTCCCAGGTTAGAATTCGGTTGTGAAGTATTATCCATTTGAATTTTTTTATTTTTGGTCACTGGGGGTTGCTCCAAAGCTTATCCCATTGTTTCACTGGGTCTTCTTGATCCTGGGTTTATTTTGCTGTGCGTTCTCTTCATACGCACCATCCCAACAGGCTTGTGGCAGTTTTTTCCCTGAATTCTCCTTTTGTTCCTATCGACACATGGGTTCCTTCTTTCCCAGTCCTTGTTTTTGTGGTAGCTCTTGCAGTTGCGCTTTTCCTGTCTACATATATTCCTAGTGCTTCTTCTCTTATGGGATTTCCCCTGCTACGGACTTGTTCTAGCCATCATGGTTTGCCCATACAGGCGGTCCTTCCCATCCTTTTTCCTTGTCTCGGTATGTGTGATCATGATGACCTGGTCGTTATCCTTGAGTCGGCCTTTGCCCCTTCTCATTGTGTAACCAACTGTGTTACTCCCCGTACCTATGCTTGGGTGAGGTGTATCCATACTGGTCCATGGTAACACCTTTTGTCCTGTGTCATTCACAACCTGCTGATTACCATCTATACTTTCCCACGCACTAACCCAACACTTCTTCCTATTGACGTGACCTTGGTGCCGTAACCCCATCTGTTGTGTGGTATAAGACTGCGTTGTAACTTGTGGTTGAGTGTTGGGTAGGAAGATTCTGCCTAGATCCTTTGTGCCCACCAATTGGCCTTGTGCCTCCCTCCTCGATGTGACCTTCCTTACTTAAGTTGTCGTCCCTGTCTTTTGTCGCTAGTTGTATGCAGTCTGTTCTGAAGTGACCATTCATGATGTTGCTCCAAGTAGTGTCTATATCTGGTCCTTCCTTGCTAACCCCTTCGTTAGTGATTCTGTCCGCCAGGCCATTCGCTGACCTGCGTACCCAACGCAACTCCACTGTGTTCATCGTTTGCAAATGCTCGTGGATTTTTTGCAGGGAATGTGCCAAGCGCCAGTGCCTCTGAACTTTGCCTACTCTGGTGCCATTTTGGAGTCTCTTCATCGTGTTGATTACCAGAGTGGAGTCACCTTCCATGATAGTGTTTGTCATCCTTTCACGACTTATAATCTTTAGGCCGATCTCCAGGGCTATGAATTCCGCTGCATTGTTGGTTGACTTTCCCATACTCCCAGCGTACAACTAGATTATGTTACTGCCACTATCCCTGATTAACCCTCCCAATCCTGTCATTCCTGGGTTCCCTTTTGCCGCCCCATCGAAATTCAACTTGAGGGACCCTGCTAGAGGGGCATCCAGTTGCGCTCACCTACTTGGAGTTATAATGGCCGCCTTACTTGTGTGCGGTTGCGCCCGTTTTTTAGGTGAAAAGCTTCTATGACTCGGGAGTCCTGGCCTGTGAGTTGCGCTTTTCTAGTTTGGCAGTTGCGGCTCTGCATCGTTTCTCTTGTCAAGGAGATTATTTTTTCTTTGAGTTTCCCTTCCGGAAGGCTTTCATCCCTGAAGATGCGTCGGTTCCTTTCTTTCCATATTGCCTATATGATCATCCCCGGAATGAGAGTCCAACAGAGGTTCACCTCTTCATTTTCGTTGTAACTCTCATTCTAGTTGTTGATGGTTGTGCAGATGTTACCTCAGGTCCCGTTGGACTGTCAAAAGATACCTACCGCCCAGTCCCAGATCTTTGTTGTGTAGTTACATTCATTGAGGAGATGATTCGTTGTTTCTTCCTTAGCTTGACAGAGGGGGCACTGTGACGGGCCTATGAATCCCCTTTTCCTTAGGTTTTCCCAGGTTAGAATTCGGTTGTGAAGTATTAACCATTTGAAATTTTTTATTTTTGGTCATTGGGGGTTGCTCCAAAGCTTATCCCATTGTTTCACTGGGTCTTCTTGATCCTGGTTCGCGATGTAATGTTGAGCTTCTTTCAAGTTGAAATCCCTGCCATTTTTTCGGCCCCATCTTAATTGGTCCTCTTCTTCCGAGAATGCAATTTTCCTTTTCCCCAGTTCCTCCTCCACCTCTTTCGTGATTGTTGCGGTCCAGTCTCTATTTTGTGAATTGAGATTGTCCCAGATTCTCCATCTGTTGCGATCTGTTTCTTGCTTCCAGTAGTGGTGGACTTTGGTTTTGCCTTACGCTGTCATGTCCTGTTGGAGTGTCTCCCTGTCCAGATTTTCCATTATGGGTTCCTGTTTCCAGGCATCCTCCCAAAATCTAGTTGTTTTACCATTCCTCACTTCCCAAAAGTTGTGTGTCTAGATCTAGGTTTTGTTGCGCCAAACTAGATTTTGGATGGTTGATCCCTCCCTGGTGCCCATAAAACGAATTCGGTCATGGTAGTTTATGTCTGGGGCATAATTGGACTTCCAGAGGTTTTCCCATGAGGTAGATGTTTCTTTGACCCATTACCACCAAAGTTTCACCCCGTAGGCTTCGTTGATTACTTGTGGATCTTGCAGCCCCAGTCCTCCTTTGCATTTTGGTTTTCAAACCTTCTCCCAGGCCACCACAACCCATTTTTTCTTTGTTTCCGCTCCTTGCCATAGAAAGTCCCTTTGGATGGTTCTTATTTTTTGTAGTATTCCTTTGGGGGCAGGAAATATGGACATCATATAGGTTGGAATTGCTTGCAGAACCGTCTTGGTCAATATAAGTCTCCCCGCTAGGTTGAGTGATATGTACTTCCAGTTTTTCATCCTCTCCTGTAGCTTGTTGATCACTCCTTCCCATGTTGCCATTTTGTAGGCTTTGTCCGTCAGGGGGATCCCCAAGTATTTGGTTGGGAGTGTTTTGCGTTCAAACCCCAAAATATTTGTCAGGTTTCTTTGGATTGCAGGGTTGGTGTTGAAGAAGTAGATCATAGATTTGGAATGATTGATCTTGGCTCCCGAGGCTTCCCCAAACTCTTCTAAGATTCTTTTATAGGCTTTTGCTTCCTTGATCGTGGGTGTGCCATGGAGTAAGGTGTCATCCACAAACTGTTGGTGTGTGGAAGTAGGGCAAGTTTTGAAAGGTTTGATGCTTGTTATTTCTCCTACTGTTGTTGCGCTTTTTATGCTTCAACTGAGACCTTCCATCGTCAGGATGAACATAAAGGGGGATAGCGGGTCTCCTTGTCTGATGCCTCTAGTAGGCCAGAAGGGTTTGGCTAATGATCCATTTATTAGGAGCGTGTAACTGGTTGTTGAGACTAGGCTGACAATCCAGCTGATCCAGTGTTGGGTGAAGCCAAAGTCTTCCAGAGTCTTGACCATGTAGTGCCAACTAATTTTGTCATAGGCTTTTGCTAGGTCAAGTTATATTATCATCCCCCCTCTCCTCTAGATTTTTAGGGTGTGGATTAGCTCATGGGCATGGATGATGTTGTCCATGATTTCTCGTCCTTCCACGAAGCCCGCCTGTTCTTGTGAAATCAGTGTGGGTAGGAGGGATTTCAATCTATTGGCTATGACTTTGGAAATAATCTCGTAAACCACATTGCGTAAAGCTATGGGTCTGTATCGGTCGAGGGTCCTTGCTTCATTTTCTTTGGGGATTAGAGTAATCATTGTGGCATTTAGTGCTTTTAGGATGGAGGTCGACCGTCTAGAGTCCTCCACCACCATGTTTGACCACTTCCCAATAGGCTTTGAATAATTCCACTGTGAAACCATCTGGACCTGGGGCTTTTCCATTGGGAATCTCTTGAATCGCTTGATCAATTTCCTCCTTAGCGATGGGTTTGTTTAGGTTGTTATTTTGTTCCTCGGTGACTAGACATGGGATGTGTTGAGTTATCCTTTGGATGGCCTCCGTTCGATCTTTGTTGGGTTCCTAGGCTATCCCATGGAAGTGACTTACTAGAGTATTTTCGATCTCCTTGTGGGATTCTCTCTCGATCCCATCCTGATCCTTAATTTTCAGGATTTTGTTGTGGGCTCTTATGGCAATGGTTGTTCTATGAAAAAACTTGGTGTTTCTCTCTCCTTCCTTTGGCCATCGGATTCGAGACTTTTGGTGCCATAGAATTTCTTCCTGCTGGCATCTTGCTTCCCATTTCTGGGTCATTTGGATCTCTTCCTTTTTTCGATCCTTTGTATAGCCCTCTACTATGCATATTTCCTGGAGTTTTCTCATTCTGTCTTCAATATTTTTTTTCTCTTGGTTTATGTTTCCAAAGATTTCCTTGTTCCACTCCTTGAGCTTATATTTGATGTACTTTAGTTTCTTATAGAGTTTGAACATCCTTGTCCCTTGCTTCAGTTGTTCCTCCTGCCACCACTGATTGATGTTCTCCTTGAAGGTAGGGTGTTTGATCTAGAATTTCTCAAATCTAAAGGGTCTATTCTTTGGGGAGGTTGGGAAGTCTGCTTCCAGTTGGATTGGCCAATGATCAGAACCCTCCCAGGGAAGGATGTTGTAGTCTAAGGTTAACCCCTGCATAATGATTGACTCTAACACCAAGAATTTGTCTAGTCTTGTCGCTACATGATGTTGATTTATCTGTTTATTGTTCCAGGTGAATTGTCCATTATTGGTTCTGATGTCCACCATCTCCATTGTGTCTATGAACATTGAGAGTTCTTCTGCATCTCTATCTAATCTCCTAGAGCCTCCTTTTTTCTCCGCAAGTGACGTGATAATGTTGAAGTCCCCTGCCAGGATCCAGTGGAGGTTGTTGGAGCGAGATTTTAGGCCTTCTAGGTCTAGAAGAATTCTTCTCTTTTCCTCTAACATTTGGGGTCCATACACATTAGTTCACAAAATAATCTCCGTGTTACCAATGATTTGCATGTTAACCGAAAGTGTGTGCCTGGTAGCTTCAACTGCTATTAGGTTCATCACTTGTGGGTTCCACAAGGTGAGACATATGTTGTCCTTCGACAACCAACATCTTGTACTTGCTCCTTTTTTTTTTGTTGATTGTTTCCATTCTATCTATAGTGCATTTTGTCTCTTGGTTGAAACAAAGGTCCGGTTGTTCCTTCCTAAGTCTATTTTTAAGGATTCTCTACTTTCATGGGTTGTTTAGGCCTCTTATATTCCATGTTATAGTCTTCATTTAAACATGTGGGGGGGAGTTGGGAAAGAGATTTTTGATCTTACCTGATTTTATCAGCAGAGCTCCTAGTTCCTATAGGGCTACACTGTTTGATTTCCTACCTTTTTTCCTTCTTGTCTGCTTGGGTGAGATTTGTGGTTGCCCCTCCCCTGCTTTGATTCCTAGGTGTCCTATCTGCCCGTGTGTGCACTTGAGCCCTCTAGATTTGGCTTCCTCCCTTAGGAGGAACATGTATTGGATGTAGTCTAGTAGCTCCGTTGGTACATTGTCCATGCCCTGCCTTTTCCATTGCTCCAATATGTTCGGGAGATCTATCCCTTCCCTTTCCACGATGTCTATGAGATCAGGATCTTCTGTTCCTACCTCGCTTTGAGTCATTTCCACATCTTCGTCTGCCTCTTGCATGTGGGTGTTGGCATCTATTATTTCTCCATCCATAGGAGTTGCGCTACCCCCCTGTCCCATCTTCTTTCTTGGGCTATCTGTGTACTCATTTGTTGCTTGTTCCCTAGCTTCTTGAGCTTTTTCCTTTTCCTTTCCTCCTTCTTCCCCTCTGTTGGTATTGTCCCGTCCTTCTATTCTATTCCTGACCTCCAGATTGCTCCCTGTTGGGGTTTTACTTTGTTTCTTGTTAGCTTTGTTTTTGTGGTTCAGCTTTATAAACCCATCCTGCTGTAGTTTGGTGTTTTCTTCTTCTTGTTTTTTGATGAGAGGACATTCTTTGATTAGGTGTCCATGTTCGTGACATCTTCTGCATCTGAAGGGGATCTGCTCGTAGTCAATGTTTTGTATCCATTCCTTGTCCCTGAATTCCAGGCTTATGGCTTCTGGGAGTGCCCCCAACACATCCATCTCTATGGAGATTCTTGCATAGGATGTATATCTCCCTTTCAGGGTTGCTTCTGATGTCTTCACGTATTTTCCTAGTTTGTTCCCTATTGCTTCGAAGGTGGAAGGTAGCCAATAATCTAACGGCAAGGAGTAAAGTCTTAGCCAGACAAGTACATTTTTGAAAGTTTCTTTCTCTAGGGAGAAGTTTTTCTTCCATGGTCGCATATACAGTCCTGCCGAGGCATGGAAGTATGGCCCCTTCTCAAAGACGTTATCCCTATCTTCCAGGTTCATGAGTACTACTGTGAAGAAGCCTTTCGAGCTCAGGTGGAGTTCCACTTCTCCGGTTATCTTCCATTGATATTTAATCCAGTTGCACAACATTCTTTCTGTGCACCACAAACCCATAAACTTATAGATTAGCGCATGCATCTTCATATGGTCCTTATAGAGTTGCGTTTGTGGATCTTCCAGTATTACCTTGGGTATCAGTGTTGTTTTTGGTTTACATGGGTTGCGCCCTTCTGCCCCATTGGGGCTCGTCGTTTCTTGCGCGACATTCTGGTTTTCTGTCACTTCTTCCCCCATGCGATTACTTTTTCCCTGGTTGCTTTCTTGACTCTTTTCTGGTTCTGGTCCCGAGGTGCTTGTCATTGGTGCTTTGAAACCTACGCCTTGTGGGCCTTTCCCCTTGTCTACCACTACCTTCTTGTATGAGGGGGTTCCATTACCATCCCCTTTGGTACTCATGCTGTCCTCTGCTATGGCCACAACTGCCAAACCCTAGCTTGCAGTTGCTCCAGACGCTCCGACGATTTTCATATTCAAACCTAAAGTTAATAATATGAATGTAGTTTAAAGAAAACATTGCAAGGTTTTATTAAGATTTTTGAAGGATATTGTAGAGTTGATAGAAAAAGTAGGAAATAAGAGCCATGGGAAGCAAAAATGCTCACCCTTGATAGAAGCAACATATATAATTTATGAAAAAACCCAAATTGTGGCAGTAACTGAGTTTAACCCACTAGAGGAAGAGTAAGAAGGCATCATATAGGTAGAAAACAAGAAACCCCTAGGAGAGAAGTCCATAGTAGAAATGTTTGTGACACCCATAACTGAAAAAAACCTTGTAAAAGACATACTCGAAGGAGAAAATCTATGTGCGTTAGAAGTGCAACAAAGGAAAATATTTTACATAGTAGACAAAATCAAATGTAGACACAACACAAAGAAAAACATACTAAACTCCGACACCTTGCACATAACCAACAAAAGTGCCAAACCAGGGCACACAATGGACATTGAAAAATAGAGGTATTTTTTTTCTTTCTTTTTTCAATATTAGCATATTAATAAATAGTGGACAAAATCGAAGGCAAACACAACACAAAGAGAAGCATACGAAACTTCAATGCCTTGCATACAACTAACACAAGTGCCAAACTAGGGCACACAATCGACATGGAAAAATAGTGGTATTTTTTTTTCAATATTAGCATATTAATTAAAAGTGTTTTTTTGATGAAGTCCCTCTATAGAAATCGAGTGGATGAAACTTCCATACTTGAAAATGTTTAAACTTAATTGCACCTATTATGTAAAAACTTTTTGGGGATAATAAGTGAGATTGAGTGAAAACTCATTTAATAAGACAAAATAAGAATGCCAAAATACAAATGATAAAGCTAAATCCATTATGTGGCTTACTATATCTTACTCTAAGTTGCACCACATCGTCATTTTAAAACAATCAAAATAAACTTGAAATGAATTAAATGGATTGTTTGGTTCAAAAGGGTTGAACACCAACTCTACATGAAATAACTATTTTTTTAGCTTCAAAATAGCTAGTGGACTAACTATATCAAGTCTTTTAAATGATCTAAGATTTTTGATAAAACACTTGTAAAAATAGGTGTAAAGGTTAACGAAGAAAATGCAAAAGTTGTGCCATTAAACAATTTACCCTTGAATTATAACATTGTGCCATTCACACTCAACCATTCGACTTTGTAATCCTTAGAGACTATGACATATGAAGAGGAAAATACTCAAGAAAATTTTCTTCTGATTAAAATTGAAGGTGAAGGCACCCTCTTATCAACTCCCATTTTTTTCTTTTAGCTTTATTTGCCTTCAGGGCATCTAGATTGGTAATGCCTTAATATGTTACATCAAAAGTTACTTCTAGACAATGGACTACATTTTGGGCAGTGAATTACGCAAGGTGGTACTTGAGAGAGTCTATTACCTCACCATTGGGTTATGGAAAAAATTACATTCAACCTTTCCCACACCAAGGTCCTTGTAATATGCCCAAAAATGTTAGACAAAATAACATTTTTGTAGAGAAGAAAAAATGCCCTAATAGATGTTGTAGTGTATAAAAACACGCCCTAGCACACCTATGCCAAAAGATGCCTTAATAACCATGATAAGACATGGATAGAGAGATCCCCTAGTTAGACGTTACAAATGAGATAAATTTACCCCATTGATATGTTAGATGGTAGAGTAGCCCATAATAAGTTTGGTACAAATGATGGTAGACCAACCCATAATAGGTTTGGCACAAATGCTTAGAAAATGTAGATGTGCGATAATGTGGTGTCCAATAAAAGCATCCATAATTACACCTAGAAAAGTTCAAGGTTCTTTAAAAAAGTAAAATTGAAAGAGTACAAAATGTTTTATGTATGAGTGGTCTTGCCAAGCAATGCAAAGTTGTTCATGAGAGAGTTAATGGTAAAATTGAAAATTATGGGATGCAATTATATGCTTGGAAATATCCAAGGTGTGCATGGGCCTTCGAGAATAGAGTATGAAAGTTAAAATTTGAGAATTATATCTGAGTTTTTCGTCACATGCAATGTTGTGGTTGATATGGTTGAAATTACTTAGTTATTGAAATATTGGGTTTAATGTTTGAATTTTTTGGAGTTTTAACCATACGAGAGTTTTCAAACATAGTCCCGACTCAATGGTGTAACTTTTCTTTTTAGAATTATCTATTCTAGTATCATTGCAACATAAATTTTTCGTACACACAAAAGTGAAACTAGACATAAAACTTTGGTTTCCCGAAAAAGAAAAAAAATGTTAATTGATGTTGCCCCTGCAAAAAAACGTTTTGTCGAATGAAAATATCTAATTAGAAAGATACATAAGTTGATTGTTTGATGAAGAATAATATAAGAGTTTTACCTTCAACATGAAGATGTTGAAGATCATAGCAATCCATCAAAGCATCATGAATGCTTAATGAATAATGAGAGTAGTGTTCTACCTTTGGTACACCATAAACATAGGTGGTTCATGTAGAAAACTAGTATCATAGCACTTCACCGAAACATCATGAATGCCTAATGAATAATGAGAGTAGTGTTCTACCTTTGGTACACCATTAATGAATAATGAGAGTAGTGTTCTACCTTTGGTACACCATAAACATAGGTGGTTCATGTAAAAAACTAGTATCATAGCATTTCACCGAAGCATCATGAATGCCTAATGAATAATGAGAGTAGTGTTCTACCTTTGGTACACCATAGACCTAGGTGGTTCTTGTAGAAAACTAGTAGGCATCGCAATTGATTACCTCGGAGTTGACACATATGCTATCTTTAGATTTTCTAGTTTTTAGTTGTGTTTGTCCTTTGTAAGAGACTTGAATTTTAAAAGTCTAGACTCTTGTGTTAAGATAGGGGGTAATAATAGGAGAGTTATTTTTGTGATAAGGGGGAGTGTAAGAGGGGGTAATAATAGGAGAGTATTATTTTTGAGAAAAAGGGAGTAAGGTGGTTCTTTGACTCGTGCAGTGAATTGTAAAGAAAAGAACCTCTGCGGTGAATAACCTCTCTTCTCTGTTTGCGAAGAACCTCTGCGGTGAAGAACCCCTCTCAGTGTTTGCAGACCTCTTGAACAGAGAATTAATCCGAGTCCGGAGCTTTTGAAATTCTTATATTGTTCCAGACAGTCAAGTTATATACATTTGAACTCCTGCGGTAAACCCTTGTGGTGAATACGAGCCTCTGCGCTGGCTGTTTACACTTAAATTTCTGTGCTGAATATTTAATTTCGACGGTAAACCCTGGAATACGAACCTGCGGTCTGCGTATTGCTGTGGCGGACTACGGCGAGTTCTGCGGTGATTTTCTGGTTTATGGCGGACTGAGCTCGAAGGCGGATTGAATCCAGAAGCGGCTCTTTGATTGATGTCGCGTTGAAATATATTTGAGCTCCATTCTGGTTGTTTGTTGCTAGTCAAACCCTACAGTAAATCAGGTGCACAAGTGCCTTCTGTAACTCTTATTTATTTCCTCTGCTTTTCAATATGAGCACTTTACCAGACCAAATGATACGGTACCCGCAAATTTTTTTGAGGTCAGTTCTACCTTTTGTGCATGCCATTACTCGAATGCGGCCTTGTGCCGGCCGGAATGAATGAATTATTGTTTCTCTCCTAGTAGTGAGTGCCATACCTGAAGTCCCTAGTCGAGAGATGAATTGTCCAGTCCTCCCTCTGCCCTTGAACTCCGGAAGGCACATTATGTGTGAGGGACTCTGGCTCGATATATTGCTTGCTCTTTCAAGTGATAATGGTGATCATCGGTGGGTGGTTAAAGTGATCCGAGCCTATTCCATCCGAGCGTTCAGATCCATGGAATTCGTTATTTGCTTAAGGGGATTTCTCGATAACTGCAGTCCGAGTTAAACTATATCTATCGTATCTTCACTTTCTCCATTTATTTGTATGGAGATGGGGCTAGTGAGCTGGGGCCAGCATCTGAAGTCAATATGGTATGGCTTCAATACACTATACTTTACTTCCATACTCTAGCGAGCACTTCAATACACTATACTTTACTTCCATACTCTAGCGAGCACTTCAATACACTAGTCTAGTGACCTAGGGTCGGCATATTCTTGTGCGTCACTACAACATCTGAAGTCCTTACAACAATTCACCATAGATACCAAAACCTCTAAAGGGGAGGCCTAGCAAAGTAACCCTGGATAATTTGTATGAACATTAAGGGGAGGCCTAGCGAAGTAACTCTTGGAAGGATTCTATCACCGCTTTAAGTTCTTCTTTGGTTGCTTCTGCTATAATATCTTCCTTTTGCTCCTGATTGGTGAACCTAGGGAAATAGGTGGTGATTTTGATTATATCTTCAATATTTTCCCTATGAAGCTCTGATGACCTCCTGACGTATTTGTCCTACAAGTGCAGAGTTTCACGATGACTCTGCTGCAACTACAGTACTCGAGTTGCTCCAAATTTTCGCTTGCATCCTAAATTCTCCCTTTTACAGAGTATTGGAAACTCTGTTATCATTTTAGGTTTCAACTCAAACTGCTCTCGATTTCTGCCCTCGGCCTTATAGTTACAATTAACAGAGTTTCATTTGTTCTGTTCATGCACTAGCCCGCTCACTGGTATCAAAACTCTCGACGTACAATTTCTCCTATCTGCACTTATGTTTCAGATTGACGGGCGTTTAAATCTTTAGTGCTCACTATCCAGGTGCTAATCCTCTTCACGATCAATTGTTAGAAGTTAGAAACATGCGCTTAGAACCAAAGCACCTTTCTTGTCTCACGTTAAGCTCCTCTATCTCTATGCGGCCATAGGCTATAACCACATACCAAAACTCCACTCGCCGACTTCTTTAACATCGACATTTGTTACCCTAACCATGAGACCAAGCGTTATAACCTCGCGCTTAATGTCGTCATCGCCCTTTCTTTATCGACAATTTGCCTGTTGCAGAACTTTCTCGATGGTTTCGCCTCGACGTACCAGTTCTGATATTCCATGTGACCACCCATTGTGACTAGGGTTTGGGTTGTCGATTGCTACGACGTCGTCGTCGATGATTTTATATCGGAAACACAACCTAATATTTAGTAGTCCTGATTCGATGAAACTGGACCCCACATTAAAACCTCCGCTCCAATAGCGTATTGCCACGAGTCTTCTCTCTGAACCGTCGATCTATCTGACTCTGAATTAATCTCTGCAGTTCATCAGAGTCTTACTTCTGTTGTGCCTTCCGACGGTTAGAATACTGTCACGTCTCCCTTTTTAGAGCCGTTGATCTATTCCACTCCGAATAACTGCCTCCATGTGTCACTTTTGTAGCTGTTGATCTGGCTATTTCGAATTCATCTGGACCGTTGGTCGGATCTTTTCTCTCTTCTGCTTAGCCTAATCACATGCCATTGCGTGTTCGCCTCTTAACCGTTGATCTGGTCGCTCCTTTGATCAATCCTCGTTGTTGATCGAACTTACCCTCATCAGAGTTTCCTCTAGTTATACACTCCGACGTCTATGCTCCGAAAGACTTAAACAAATCTCTATCGTCGATCCCAAGGATGATCAAGGGTCAGGATCGCTTCTAGGCTTCAAGACTTGAACAAGTCCGAAAAGTTATGATTTTCAGCCGTTGATCCTTCCAGTAGTGATCAACGATGATCCTTTACTTCGTTGATCTAATTTGATGGCGTGAATCTCAAGAGAAATTCATGGCCACGATTAATTCCTTATCTTGATCTAACAACCACTGTTCTTCCTCGTTCGCAAAGGATTCTTTCGCTGTACTTTGAAGGTGTTCGACTCGACTTTCGATTCACTTGCATACAACGAAAAATTTACCTCTGGCTCATCCTTGATCTTAGACAATTTCAGACTGTCAACTCGGCCTCTATCTATCTAATAGATCCGATTCATCGATCCTTCTCGGAATCGATGGTTTCATTACACAATCGAACCCCGAGACCTGCAACACACTTCTGCAGAGTCCAATCTAGACTTTAATTACTCAACATAGGAACACCAATACAATAGAAAGACACCCAATCTTATACAACACAAAGAGCTCATAAACACACACAGAATTCTATTAATGAATCTCTGTACATAAATTTACATAAGGCCTTTTGCCTTCTTGGCCTAATTTACATTCGATTGGCCTCTATTTGGCCTTTTGGCCACACTTGGCCTCTTTCACACTCTCCCTATCTTATCTCTGTCTTTGCCTATGCACCTCTATTGCCCATAGGCTTACATATTTACTTACAAAGGATTTTGATACCAGAATTGGTTCAGATCCACAAAATCCTCACTCAATAAATCTCTAGGATACTTTAGATCCACAAAATCCTCAACTATCTCTCACAATTCTCGAGATCTTCTCAATAAGGCGGATTCGATTACATTCACATAAATTTCAACTCAACAACTCTATCCTATTGAATTCTTCTAGAACATAGGAATTTTACAATAATTCAAGATCCCCTAGGTCTAGTCAAACAAGTTGTTTTGGAGGCAAAAATGCTCCTGCATCAAGTTCTCGATACATCTTCTAGAAGTGGGCTACCCCAAGCTCTGCAATTTATTGGAACCTTATGACCTTTGTGCCATCCTCCTTTTTCATCTCCCTTTGTTAACCCTCAGATTGGATTGGGCAACTGAAGGGTTAATGTCTAGCTTGATTTTATCAGACAAGTGGTTCTACAAGTGCATTCAGGGTTTCCTACGGTTCAACAACTTTCTTGCTTTGAGTTTCATGATATTCCGAGGACTTGCTATTTTTAATAGCTATCCTATTTTTTAGGAGCTAGAGTTTCGGGGCCTGCATGGCAAAGCGAGTTATGTATTTTTTGTCCTTGCGAGCTCACAATTCCAATGAGCCTTTTTTCACTGACATGCAAGATGTTTTGTGAAATTTCTATTTTTAGCAGTCAGGGCAATGAGTCAGGGCAATGTCAAAATAGAGCACATATTTGGGTTCATTATAGATGTATGAGTCTGATGAAACCATCTTCATTGACATGTGAGGCAATGATATTTTTAGCAGTGTCTACTTTTAGATGTGTTATTGATAGTAAGTATTGTCATCACTGTTATATTAACATTCCTATTAACATTCCAAGACTCCTTATTTAGGACCTTAGTTTTTAAACCGGAACGATTTGTTATCAGACCACCGAACCGGCCGAGCGGATGACTGGCTGAGTCAAACCGGCCTAGTGACCGGTTTGGTATCGAACCGGTTGAGTCGAAGCCAGTTCAATACCAAACCGGTCGAACCAGACAGTTCCATGCCTGCCTGGCCTGTTGGATGCTGGATGCACCCGCGCACTAAGAAAGCTTAAAAATCTAAAAATTGAAACATATGCTGATGTGGGTACCCCTCTATGCTGAATGCTCCCTCAAGGATGACTGTTTGACCATGTCAAGGGGGTTTAACATACCAACTATCCTAAACCCAGATTTAGAGCTCTCCAAAAACAAACTTACAACTGCCCCTCCTAAAGAATCAAGATAACCACTCTACTCAACAAAAGGGTAAGGCGTTCCATACTCTGTTGCCCTGTGTCTTGGATTGTGAACATATGATGGAAGATGCACATAGGCCAATCAGTGCTACAAGAAATGTCTCCAAACAGTGCTGGCAATCTACTATAAAAGTGCACCTTGCGCTGTAACTCATGGAGACAACAGCATGCTGCCATTGCTGATTTTATGGCTGTCATAAGGGTATTCAGATTAATCCAAATTGTGAGTATGATAGGCCTTCACTCCAGCTGCCAGCATCCTGAAAATGCATAACCTCCTACTCAAAACCGTACTGAAATGGAGCTAAACTTGCAGATTTAGGGGCCTTGTCCTTTTGCCTAAGCCAGTGTTACCATGTTATCTTACCTTATTTCTTTGTTTGCAGCTAAGGTAGTAGATTAGTAGATTGTAGTTGTTGCATGTTTTATGGACTGTAGAGGCCATTTAGAGCCTCATTGAGTACATATTTTGTTGCTGATATGTATTGTACTCGGTGCCATTTTGATATATACACCCTTACATGGTATATATATGAGCAAACTTTGCATATTTTGTCTCTAATAGTTTGGAATCATGGTTTGAAAGCTTGAAAATAAATTTTTTCATTAAAATTTAATTATTTAATGTATTTTTATTGACCTGAGTCGTTGAAATCAAACTGGTCTGAGTTGATCTGGTTCTGGTTCGATGTCCGAGTTGATAGGTGATCGAGTCGATGTCCAGTTCCGGTTTTAAAAAGTATGTTTAGGACGTGGCATTGCTATTTTTGGCATTTCTATCTTAGCAGGTGGAGGGGCAATGTCATGGTTCCGATGTGTAGTGCTGGATTTGTTGTTGGATTCTGGTTTGGATGGGATTTGTGGTTCAATTTCGGCTTAATCATCATTAGGTGGAAGTTGCATCATGATTGGACATGTGGCATTTGAATATAGTTGTCAGAGCGCTCATGCAAGATGGTTGATTTGTGAGGTTGCATGTATGGCACCATCTAGATGGAGCAAGTCTCCTTTTCTAGTTATGTTTAGTACTCCTTGGAGGTTTGAGTTGACTTGATGGACATGCATGTTGCTTTTTGAGAAAATTCAAATTGGAAATCATAAAATAGAGTTTTACATGCATGAGGAGTTCGCTTGCCTTAAAGGAGGCCTTGCATGCACATGTGTAGTCCTAAATTTTCCAAATCCTAAGATTAGGTAGTGTGCCTTGCTTAGAGAAGATCCATGTTATCTTATTGCACTCCACCTTTTGATAACTTGATCCCTAAACCCTCCTATTTTCAACTAGAACATGTGCCATAAAAGCCTGATCTCCACATCTTGCATGTGAATAATTTATTGAACTATCTGTTTAGAAATATAGCTCAGATAGGAGCTTCCGCACATGTTTAGTGTGAATGTGCGAGAAGTAGTTTGAGATATTTTATATTTTCGAAAAGTAATTCTATTTTGTAATTCACATTAGTAAAAAAGTGAAAAGTCTTATATTTAGTTGTTGAGTCTAAAAAATGTATTTCATTCATGCATGACTTAGGCTAGGAGTAATCTCAAAAATAGATTAGGGT
>JZKD02S0498072.1:28888-45300 GCA_000966675.3 Picea glauca | reverse complement strand
TGTCACTTTGCAGGATGCAAATATATATGGCATTGGTGAGCCATATCAGAGGGAGCAGATGGCTTCGAAGATTATATAGACTCAAAGGGAGTCAAGCTTTAGAGGGAGCATGGAGACTTAGAGTGAGCCTGATCTCAGAGAGGATCAGATGGGAAAAAGAGACGTCTTCTGGTACTGATAGACAAATGCCGTGAGTTGAGAAGACTAGATCGTAGCTTCAAAGACTTCTAGGAGATGTGAAATCTCCGGTGAAGATTCCCTTGTTTCAGTGACAGAGGAGGAAGCCAGTCAGAAGGACTAGGATATGGATTTTTCCTTGAGACCAAAAGGGAAGTCAGTGGTGACTTTCAAGATTGATCTACCAGATCAAGCATGTTGCGGATAACAGTATAAAGATGTACAAAGCTTGACTTGTGGCTAGAAGATTCTCCCAGCAAGAGGGAGAAGATTATGACGAGATACTTGCTCCAGTAATCATAAGAAGTGTACATAGAACAACCACAAGATACATGAGAAGGAGTCTCATGTCTGCAGATTGAAGAAAGCTTTGTATGGGCTTAAGCAGACACCGAGGGAAAGATATGTTGGATAGACAGTTTCCTGATGAGCTTGGGTTTCACCAAGAGTACAACAGATTTTGACCTTTACTTTAAGGTTGTGGATGGTGAACATATGATATTGCTACTATACGTGGATGATCTGTTTATGACAAGAAACGAAAAGCTCATTGCTCAGAGTAAGAGGAACCTTGCTGCAGAATTTGAGATGAAGGACCTAGGCATGATGCATTGCTTCATAGGTTTTGAGGTATGACAAAGATCGAATGAGATTTTTCTTAATCAAGGAAAATATGCAGTGGAGATCCTGAAGAGGTTCGGGATGTTGGACTGTAAGGCCATATCTACATCGATGGTGGCGAACTTGAAATTGCTGTGTGATACAGACTGTAAGGCCATATCTACATCGATGGTGGCGAACTTGAAATTGCTGTGTGATACAATTTCAGAGACAATGGATGCCACCATATACCTGCAGATGATTGGTTCATTAATGTACTTGACGAACATGAGGCCATATATATGTTTTGCGGTGAACACATTGAGTTAGTATATGGTTGAGCCTAGACATGTTCACCTGATTACGACAAAACATGTTATGAGGTACCTGAAGGGTGCAATTGATTATGGACTCAGATATATCTCAGATCGTGAGATAAGATTGCAGGGCTACACAGATTCAGATTGGGTAGGCAGTGTCATAGACCAGAAGAGTACATATGGATGTTGCTTCAGTTTGGGATTCGTTGTGATCTCGTGGCTTAGTAAGAAACAAACTTGTGTGGTGCTCAGTTTTGCAGAGGCAGAGTATGTAACAACGTGTTCAACTTGTGGTGAAGCAGTGTGGCTTTGGAAACTGATTACAGGATTTTTTTATCTCGAATTGGAGGCGACTTGTATCTTTTGTGACATTGTCAGAGACAAGCTTGGTGTGGTCCAGAAGGATTTCCCCTCGTGAGAGGGAGTGATGCGTTCCCCAATAGCCGGAAGTGATGTGTTCCCCAGTAGTGGGAAGGGATCCCCGATAGAGGGAAGTGATGAGATCCCCAGTAATGGGAGCTACTCCAACGCAGGATGGTATGCTACCCCAGCGCAGGTTGGTACTCCAATGCACGTTGGTATGCTACCCCAACGCAGGTTTGTACTCCAACGCAGACTAGTATGCTACCCCAACGCAGGTTGGTACTCCAATGCAGGCTGGTATGCTACCCCAACGCAGGTTGGTATGCTACTACAACGCAGGCTGGTATGTTAACCCCGACGCAGGTGGGTATGCTACTCCAACGCAGACTGGTACGCTACTCCAGTAAAAGTGCAGAACTTCCTATGATATATGGATCCGTGATTGACAACGAGACAATGATCAGGTGTATAGAACTGTAGAAGCAATGATGATGATCGTGACGAGAAGAATACCATCCTTGCTAAGAGGGAGTGTTGGAGTTCGAGTAGCTTCTGTTGGAACACATATGTTTTTCAAATACTCCAGATATCAAAGCTTTTGAAGCCGCCTACTTTTTAAACAACGAAACACTAATGATAAACCTCAAATATCGGTTTTCGGGGTTTCGCAGATCTAACAGTCCAACATGTCGAAGCTCTCAATGCCCTGATGTGCGAAATAGCGAAGTTGGGTTAAGCTTAATCATGATCATCGAAGCATTAAAGAATGATTATCACTAATTTGATACATC
The DNA here is from genome assembly GCA_000966675.3 of Picea glauca. Classification (NCBI taxonomy): domain Eukaryota; kingdom Viridiplantae; phylum Streptophyta; class Pinopsida; order Pinales; family Pinaceae; genus Picea; species Picea glauca. The sequence goes on along the minus strand of JZKD02S0498072.1, from coordinate 43,049 downwards.
GCGCCTTCACGAGTCAGGAGTCACGCCGCGAGCAACCTTCGAATGTCCCGATATGCGAAGTTGCGAAAGTGACTTAAGATAAACCTGGTTAATTACACGACTAACGATAATTAATTGTTATTGCGACTTCGCGATTCAATAGTTTTGCCTTGAACAACAACTTATAACCCCGATACTCGAGGTCGCGGAATTTCCAAACTAATCACAATTAATAAAAAACTTAAGCCTGATTAAAGTTAATTAATCAAATCGCAATTTCACAAATTCGGGGTTCATAGCTCGAGACTAAGAGTAAAATCACCCGAGACTACGAATTCCGAAAAAATATTAAGAACTAATCACGATTACTTAAAGGTTTGAGTTGGATTAATTAATATCTTAAACAACCTTTTACCTTGTAAAACTTACGGGCGAAAATTAAATACTTCTACGCTTCTCCCAAGTCACGAAATATCAAGCATTTATAAGCAGAGTAGAGAAATGATTGGAAATAAGATCTTGCTTTATCTCCAAATCTTTCTATTAAAAGAATTAAACGCTGTGTCAGCAAGGACCCACGCAGACTAGAGTGCTCAATATGAAAGGATTTCTGTCACTAGTTGAATTTCATTCTAGTTTTCACAAAGTCAACTTAGCGAGATAACCATTGTTTGTGTTTTCATCCTCTGTGACAGGAAATATAATTTCGAGATTCTATATCATGGCTCCACTGAAAGCGCCCAAAACAACTGGTGAAAGTTCAGGCCAAGGTTCAGATATTCTTTCTGATACCTCGCCTAGAAACATCGACGTAGTCAAAACATGGACACATGTTTTCAACACATTGCAATACGAGCTGGTAAACTGCCTAGACGACTCGAGCGACAATGAAAAAGAAGACTTGTATATCAAATACAAGGTTGTTGCTCAGTCAGAGATGCACAAGGTAGCAACAAGGCCACGACTCTTTCCCTATTATGATATGATTGGATGGGCACTGGATCATGTAGATGTCCCGACTAGAACATTATTCAATTCTTAGAAGGTGGTTGTTGGGACATTTCGGCCAGAGCATCTACAGGCGATGTACAAACTGTCTCCCACACCAAACCTTACTTACAATGCCGAATTCTTAGAGGGTTTCAAAAAGAACGAATGTGAGCAATTTGGAAAAAGCTTATCTGACCTGATCAAGGATTGGTGCTCACACCTTGAAAAGTTCAGAGCTGATTCTAATGGTATATACACAATCTCATCGTTACAGCCACAGTTCATGTATATAGCGATGATGGTGTGCAGACTTTATGGAAAGAGAATACTGCACATTTCTATCTCCCATGGGTATTGCTTATCCACACAGTGGCAGAGGGATACTCTTTCGACTGGGCCAAAATTTTGTCAGACAGTCTGGCCAGTCAAATTACAGAATATCGGACACAAAAGGCGAGTGGGAAAGCAGCTTCATTTTACATGTCGGCTTACATTATGGATGCCATTTGCTTCATGACACCTTTTCCATTAATGAGCTGGAGCTGGACTCCAAATAACGCAGAGCCTATTCATGTGTACCACTCAAAACTTTGGGAAGATAAAGCCAAAGACTTCGTCTATGAGATTTTCAACTGGGTAATGGTACCAATGCATGTCGTTATCTTCGGCCACCCACCTCCCAGGATTTCAGATAAAATCGTGGCCAACTTAGGCAGCGTGGAAGACTGGTACATAGAAGAACAGTTCTCTTATATTAGGGTTTTCGACTATTCTGTTCCCCCATATGCCCTGCCGCTATTCTTACCAGATAGGTTAGTATGTCGCGAGGTTGCCAGGCAAATAGTACTCGACCGAATCAGCAAAGAACTCAAAGGAGTTCAGAAAAAGGTATGGCCATCTTTTCCCTTACACATTGGTACATTTTCTTTATTGGATTTCGGCCATTCGAAAGTGGAGGCCACGACCTTAGAGGAAATGAAACTAGTAGACATTGAATTCAAGAAGCATGACCCTAATAAGGTCGTGGGTAACCACATGTCAAGGAGTGAGATCCTACTCAGAAGTTTTAAGTCGGGTTCGAGCTTTGCCGCCCGAAGGGATGATCAAATTTTACAAATTTCAGGAACACCAGAGAAGTGGCCTCCCCAAAGTTTTGCAGGGCAAAGTCTCAACACCTCCAGGTATACAACAAACAAAAGCCAAAGGTTCAACAGACACAAGCCCTGGCAAACAAGAAACTCAGGGGAACACAGAGGAAACCGAGACCTCGAACCAGGAAATCGAGATCCCAAGCCAAGAAGAAAGACCCCTAGAGACAGATACACCAGGTAAACAAGTCAAGGATCAAACAAAGATACCCTCAGAAGGGGTAGGAGACACACCATTGTCTACATCAAATGAACCGGTTACAGATGCTGCCATAAAACAAACATCCACAGAAATCGACAGTCCCATTCCATCAGTCACACCCTTACAATCTACCAAGGGGAACCCCGATGCAGGAACAATATTCAAAGAAGATCTAACACCTATCTCTGTAGAAGAGTTACCTCCTAGCAATTTCTTTTTTAGCAAGAAAAGGAAAGCCGTGGTGAAGCGAGAAACGCACCAAAGGGTGGGTGCAGCGGCCAAAAGATACAGAGGGTTAACTGATGGAGAAGCCTTAGAAGAGGTAGAATTCGCCGAAGAGGTAGTAGGAACATTGGGGGCTTATGCAACATCCAATCAATATTCAGTCCGGACCTTGAAGGAATGGTTGAGACAAAAGGCCTGTTAATTAGCAAATTACAGACTTAGATAGCAGCTGTAGAGACAAATGCCAGGAATGAGGCATATAGAGACCTTGAACAAGCCAGAGTAGCTGACCAACATGAAATCGAACGACTCAAATCCAATCTCGAGCAAATGCACCAGTCGGCTCAAATAAGCCAAACACAGGCCAATCAACAAGACGAGTTAATAAAACAGCTGCAATCCAAATTAAATTCTACTGAAAGCCAGTTCATAGATATAACGGTATTCCAAACTCAAGCCATGGAAATACGAAAGAAGATAGAATCAACTCAATAGGGTCTACTTTCTAAAGTAGAAATCATCCAGAATCATTTTCAGATGATAGATCAAGCGCTAAATAATATCACCTTAAGAGAAAGAGAAGCTAAGGTGGTTCGGGGTGCTTTCTAGGAGGCTATTATAGCGACAACGAAAGAGGAAATGGTCATCGCTTCCAGATTATCCATTCCAGAGCAAACTAGAGGTAGCATCCTGCTAAAGGCATGGGAGCACAATATATCAGAGAACAGGAAAATGGCTAAAGAGGTGAGAGATTCTTGTGAAGAAATATTTGGCCTAATAAATAAAAAATTGTTAGATCTTGATAAGGAAAGTAGCTCTGGAACGTTGGGCAAAATTAACATAGTCAAACATCTGCTAGATATTAAGGAAAATGTGGAAAGAGACCAAGTTGAACTAGCTCAGATAAGACAGGTCGATATTGCCCAAGTAGATAAATAGTTAATAAAGCCAAACCTACAATTACTGTCTATCATCATAGAAGATAGGCAAATAGGAGCAAGATTGCCACAGGTGGAAAATAAGTGTTACATTTTCGAGGCAAATGACCAAACAGAACCTTCCAAGTTGATAACTCAGTTGGTAGAGAAGTGTATCAATTGTATTGAACAGGGAAAAGGGAACACTTCTGGGGGCCAGTAATACAGTTGTTCATTACTACCTTATTTTGGAGCTAGAAGACAAAGAAAGGAAAACGCCCTGCCAACATGAGAGAAGACAAGGGATAATGAAGTGAAGCGTTTTACCTTCTCATTTGTAACCGAAACCTTTAGAATGATAGAATTTCAAATGCTTAAATCTTGTATAAATATACATTTTGAGAAAGGACCAAAGGGCTGCTTTTTGCCGATTGTAAAGGAGAAGACTCTCTTTATTGAGAATTAATACAAATGCATGCCAGAGATTCTACATCTCATCTATTCTGAGTTATGTGTTCTTCTGTCTTTCCATATTCCAACATACTTTCATATATATTTCTTTGATGAATGTTTAAACCACAATTTAGTACAACATCTACTGTGGTTATATTTCACTTAGTAATCTGATAACAAACAGATTTTCCTCTGTATTTACTGTTGGCAAATACAAGGCCTGCATGTTATTTAGATACTATATTTTATACTTCATTGAAGGTTACATCATTTCACTTTCTTCTTCTGTTACAAAGTAAGATTCCTCAGTAATTGATGCCTTGCTTTGATTAACAACTTTATGTTTTCTTTCAATTCATTCAATATTTCAAATTTAACTTAGATGCGAGAAACAACCTCTGAGCTGTTATAATATTAATTCGATTTAAAGAACTTTTCTCTTATAATTTCGGTGATAAGAGGCGAACATTGAAACCTTTCCTCATTTCCTGATGCCTGACATTATACTTGAAGCCTTGGTATAAACTCAGGAACAACAGCTTCGAAAGATATTCTTATTGTATTTGACCAAGACAAGACCCTAAAGAATATTATATTATACTTGTTAAGTCGACCCTATTGTGCCTCAGTAAAAGACGGCCCTATTGTGCCTTGACAAACAAAATGTTAAATAGAAAGATAAAGTGTCAGGTCGACCCAGACCAAATTTTAGGCCGACCAACTGTTATTTATAAGAGAGGCCAACGCCTCATTTGAACACACAACACGAGCTTTGTAGCTAAGAGGAGAAGTGCGCAAGACTTAGAGGGAGACACCACTACAACTAGGAGGTGACGTTGTGGAGGATCTTGGTCTATTTCTCGGGTATATCTTGGTTATGTGGTGCACTACTCTTCCCTAGTCAAGGGTATGAGAAGGATCTTTTTCTTTGTTAGTTCTCTCTTGGAGCGAGGCATTGTTCTTGGTTGTTGAATCTATATTGAGGAAGTTTGCTGGGTTTCTCCCCTAGAGGGTTTTCCCAGGGTAAATCTTGTGTATGCTGTGGGTGTTATTCTTTCAGTGATCCTTTATATGTAGTTATTGTGCTAATCGTTTAAAAGTAAAAGAGCACTAATCTAGTTAACTGTTTGAGAGAAAATTCAACACATATATCCAAGAAGAAGACAGTGAAGGAGATGTTAGATGCTCTGGTAAGCCTCTACCAGAGTGGAAACATAAATAGGAAGATCTTGCGGAACAAACTCAAATCCATAGAGATGACTAGATCAGGCTCAGACACTAGTTATCTTATGAAAGTCACACATGTTTGTGATTAACTTGTAGCAACTGGGGAGAAGGTTGCAAATGAAGAGCTAGTGAACATGGCACTGAAAGGATTCCCAGCTTCATGGGAACCATTTGTCAAAGGTATTTGTGCCCAAGAGAACCTTCTTAACTTTGAGAGTTGATGGGATGATTGTTTCCAAGAGGAGACTTGGATGGAGTTAAAGGCTAACAAGAAGGGTGGTGATGAACACTTATCTCTATTTTGTTAGTCAAATAAGGGCAGAGGGAAAGGACCTAGCAAGGGTAAGTGAAAAAATGAGGCGTCAACCTCATAGCCAAGAAAGAAAGACTTGAGTAAAATCAAGTGCCTCATTTGTCATAAGCATGGTCATTATGCATCACAATGTTCAAAGAAGAAGGGTAAAGGGAAGCAGCAACAAAAGCATGTAGTGGCCTCTGGAGAAACCTAGCTGAAGGAGTTTGCTACCAAGTTTGGGAAGGATTTCTTGTGGGTATCTTTCCTTTCTACCAACATGATTCCAAGGAATGCGTGGTATGTGGACAGTGGGGCACCTTGACATATGACATCAGCTTGGCAGTTATTTTCTAGTCTAAAGAAGCAGGACTTAGGAGCACAGGTTGAGCTTGGTGATGATACCAAGTACCCAGTAGCAGGAGTTGGTACTATTCCCTTCCAGCTCGAGTCAGGTAATTCTTTAGATTTTGATGATGTCTTGTTTGTACTAGGTATCACGAAGAACTTGCTTTTAGTTTCAGTTATGGAGGATATTAGCTTTGCAGTGGAGTTCAAGAACCAGCAAGTCCTCATCAGACTGCAGCTCTCGCCCAGTTACAACACCGGTAATAGGGGTTAGAGAAGGTAATTTGTACAGGTTGTAGGGTGAACTTGTTTGAGCCCTGGTGCATAATAGTGACAACTTGTGCGAGTTGTGGCACAAGAGGATGGGGCACCTGGATCACAGTGCATTGCCTATTCTGAGGGAGATAGTCACAGGTCTTCAAGAGTTCAGTATTGAGCAACATGGTGTATGCAGAGGGTGCACAGTTGGCAAGCATGCTAAGTCTGTTTTTTCAAGCAGTGAACATAGGTCTATAAGGTGAAGAAATTTGAGGCTCTTTAAAGCTGCTATAGGTCTGATTATTTGGAGTGTTCAAAGGTCACTAACAGGCCTGTTTCCCCACAATTTTATGGCTGCCTTTTTCGACTGATATTATGCTCATTTATGCTGTTGTTATAAGGTTTATTTTTGGAAAAAGTTTGCTGTCTAGAATTAGTTTTTAACATTCATAAAACATCAAATACACCTCTGATCTTTTCCACTTAAAAATGCTGATAATAAATAATGCAAACCACATAAAATTACTCAAGGATTTTTGGTCAACACGACCTTGGAAAAACCCTGAAGGGGAAAACCAGTGAAGAGGAATTTATTATGGAGTTCTTAAGGAAAAAATTACAGCAGAAATTACAAGTATGCTACAGCCAACTTATCTCAAGTTTGTCTTCCTATTTCTCCTTGGAATTTGTGCCTGCAAGTCCTTGAAGTTTGCACTCTCTTCTCCTTGCAAATCGTGCCCTTTTTGTAGCTGCAAGTGTGCCCTCTTCCACAACAATAAGTGTGCCCTGATTCCAAGAGCAAGTGCGCCCTTCTTGCTTGATCTAGTGCGCCCTCCTTGATTTATGCACCCTCTTCTCAAGTGCACCCCTCTTTCCTTCTTCTCCTCTTCTCCTCACTCTCACAAGTGAACAATGCACCCTCGTCATCCTTCTCTTTGCTTTAGCATCCTCATTAGGCTAACCTAGGAACCAATGGCTAGGATTAGATCTTAGCCAACCAAGATCAAGGGTGGAGATTAGATCTCCCCCTTTACTTAAGTTCCCTAAGTCACTTTATGTTAATAAAGTCACTTTATGATTAATGAGCTCATAAAGTCACTTTGACTTTATAACATAAAGTAAAGTGAGGGAGGGGTACTTTTCCCCCTTTAGTGTTATGCACATCAATAACACTAGGGGATCACTTCCCAAGGTATCAAAACTCAACACTCCCTCTTATTGAGGAAAGTGTTCTTCACCACTCCCATCTTGTTCCTGAAGTAGACATGCTTGCCCCTTGGCAAAGACTTCGTGAGAATATCAACAATTTGCTCATCAATAGATATGTACTCAAGCTGAACTACTCCTCTCTGAACCCAATCACAGATGAAGTGGTATCCAATCTCTATGTGCTTGACCTGTTGTGAAGCACTGGATTCTCAGAGAGTTTGATACCACTTTGATTATCATAGTGAATCGTTGTAGGCCTCAACTCATGATCAAATAGACCAACCAATAACTTGCGCAGCCAAATGGCTTCGCAACGGGCTTGACTCGCTGCCATATACTTTGCCTTAGCAGAGTTTAGTGTCACTGACCTCTGTTTTTGGCTGAACCAGGAAACATCTGCTGATCCCAACCCAAAACAACACCCCGAAGTGCTCTTCCTGTCAATTGCACATCCTGCTCAGTTTGAGTTTGTATAACCAATCAACTTAACCCCATCCCTTTGACGTAGTCCAAACCATACTCCACTGACTCTTCTATGTAGCTCAAAACATGTTTTGCTGCTATCAAGTGCACTCTCCTAGGCTCCATATATTGATTGAGATTGTTCACAACAAAACAAATATCTGGTCTAGTGTTGACCAGATACATCAATGAACCAACTAACTGGTGATATCTCGTGGCATCCACCAACACATACTTAGAAGCACTAAGCTTCCTCTAGTTGGTGACCATAGGTGTCAACATGGGTCTATAATCCTCCATCTGAAATTTGCTCAGAATATTCGCTGCATACTTCCCTTTTCCTAGAAAGACGTGCCCATCCTCTTGCCAAACCTCCATGCCCAAGCAATAATGCATCAGTCCTATGTCTTTCATCTCAAACTCTGAAGCAAGACCCCTCTTGCAATTAACTATAAGCTCCTCCCCTCCAGTGTTAAACAAGTCATCGACATATAGGATAAGAATGAGAGTATCCTCTCCACAGACAATGTAATAGAGATTCAGATTTGCCTCACTCTTCTCAAAGCCCATCTGTAGCAAGTAAGAGTCAATCCTGAAATACGAAGCTCGTGGATGCTTCATACCATACAATGCCTTTTTCAAGAGGCACACGTGGGACTCTCTCCCAAACACCTCGAACCCCTGTGGCTGCTCAATGTATACCTTCTCCTCTATAAGACCATTAAAAAATGTTGTCTTCAGATCCATCTGATGGATCTTCCAACCCATCCCTGCTGCAATGGCCATGATACTACCAATGGAAGTGTTATCACACAATCTGAATTTTCCCAAAGCCCAAGGCAAGTGAATGCAAGATTGGCGTAACAGGGGGTGACCCATCATTGTCACCTTAATAGGGAACCCCTTTTTGTTTAGGAGTATATCAAAGTTACCCCAGGGGAGACGTCCCCATTGACCTAAAGTGATGATAAGACTAAGGCAAGGATGCAAGAAAACCCCCCTCTAACTAGTCACTCAAGTCAAAAGGTTCTTAAGGTCTTTAAGGGATGAAGCAATGGTAAAAATGTAGTGTACCTGCCCAGAACAAGACAACAAAGAAAATATGGCAACTTTCAAGTTCAAAATATGATGTTAGTGCTTCTTAAGACCATGAACCTTCAAAAAATAGGCTAGTTGATATAGCCGCAAAAAACATGCCTTGAAATTACTTGAAAAAGACAAGAAAATGTAGCTTTAACTAGGCTGAATGATAATTAATTGTCGCAAGCAAATTTGGCAATGTCTAACTAGCATTTAATGTCACTTATGCATATAATTTGCTGTAGTTAGATGGTTGTAGCAATCTTTTGTAACAACAACAAATTCTAGTGCTCAAAATTGCAAGGAAACACCATGTAAACTTAGCATTTATCTAGTAGATTGATTGACAATTATCACAAGCAATTTCTGAGTGAGCTAGGTGCAAGTTATGTAGGTGAATGCAACAAATTAGCATGAATTAGTATGGATGTAGTAGCGATTTGCAACAATAGCAAGTTAGTTAATGAATTAGTCTAGTTAGGGGTTAGTAGAAGTTAGCAAAAACTTCAAGGAAAAGAGCTTGAGTGTTTAATCAATCCTTCAATAAGAGAGAGGCTAGAACTAGTGCCTTCTAGGGCTTATGGAGTCGAGTGGACGACTTCTTCTAAGGCTGCAAATCAATTTTGATAGTGCACAAAAGTTTAAGAGAAATGCATAGGAGAAGTAGTAACTAAGTCCCCCTATGCATTTTCCTCAAGAAAATAAGATACTAGGGTGTAGGTCAAAACCTTAGAGTGCTAGGAAACTAGGGCTCTAGGGTTTCACTAGTTACTAGATCAATTCAATGAAAAACTTGGCAAATAGAAAGTAAGAAAGTAGCAATTTAAGTTCCTTACTTCAAGCATTAAGCATATCATGCAATTTCATAATCTTGTATGAGCAAATAAAACCATACATAAACTATTCAATACATGACAAAAAATGCATATTTTACCTACTTGCACCAAGAATAATCATGAAATACCATGCAAGATCACCATAAAAGCTTCCAAGATTGATCCAACTTGCAGCCAATAGCCCTTCTAGGGCAAAAATTTCAGACCTATCCTTTTGTGTGAGGAGTTGTGATGATAAAAATGAATGTACTTTATGTTTATTTATACAAACCTGGTGACCTTTAATTAATTTCAGGTCAAATAAAGGCCGACCTGACCAATTTACAAATAAATTCAAATTAGACATAAATAAAATTAATTAGCATCTAAAAACACTTCCAAGGGTGATGTCATGCCCTGCTAGGGTGATGTTGAGCCCCTAAGGTGAACGTTGGGCTCCAGATGCTGAACGTTTCGCCTCCAAAGGCCCTGGATGATGCCCACATGTGCCAACTAGCTCACAACGTCCCTCAAAATGCAAAATCTAGCTCTGGATGACGTGCAGGATCATGATGGTGATGTCATGGGCTCTCAAAGGTCAACGTCCAAGTGGAAAAACAAGATCTCCCTGGGTCTAGGTCTGCCAGGGTGCCTCCAAGGTGACATCCTTCTTTCTTCCTAGTGCAAATCTCCGATGTCTTCTTGCCCCTGGCTGGGGTTACAACATCTATTTGTGGGCTTTCAGCCCCATGAAGGTCCGAGCTAATCATTCCCCCATGTGTACTTGTCCATCAGGCAAGGTCTTACAACAACAACATGTACACCCTCCAGGGGTTCATAAGTCATAGGGATCATAACATGTAAATCACATCCAATAATTAAATTACCCAAACATGTGCATCAAACCCCCCTTTACCCAGACAAATGCTCAAAGACGTTATGCAATCTAACAAGTCAGGTTTGGAGAAGGTCACAGGGTGTCCTATTGGGCTAATCCTCCTTAAGTTTGGGGTGTTTCCCAGGTGAGAACCAATCCAGGTCATGTAAGTGTATGAGGTGGCGTGGGGTAGTGTTTGGGCATGGGGTGCAGTGATACCATGGAAATGTAAATCTTACCTGTGGGTGCCTTTGTAGAGGGCGAGCTGCACCTTGTCATAGATGCCATTGTTTCCTAGCTCGTTCATTGCCTTTTATTCTTAACTTCATTGCTTTTGATCTTTTGTTTTTATGCTTCAAGGGAAGAGTTGAGGGACACTGTTCTGGCTTGGTGACTAGACGTGACAACGTTATCCACAAACATTTCAGGAAGATGAGAAGGCTGGCTCGTGATGAGACCCCCTTTCTCTTGGCTATGCCACCAAGAGCCACTATCCCGGTTTGGTGACCAGATAGATGGTAGTGTCATATCGCTACATGCCCATGGTCATAATAGGTCGGCTCGTGATGAGACCCCCCATCCACCAACTAATACCTTGAGTGTTTATTTATCTTATGGATTCCCTTTTCTTACTGAGAAGCTTTTTACTACTTTCTCGGGAATCCCTAGGCAAAGCATCTCAAAGGTTTTTTTTTTACTTTCTTACCAACTACTTTTACCCTCTGGGACTTTAGCTCCTTCCCACAAGGCAAGGTACAACCCTTCCTAGTGTGGCAAATCCCAATGCTCGAACAAAGGTAAGGGGGAAATGAGAGAAATAAAGATGGAAAGTGGTAAGTATGGAGGGAATGGATGATTACCTTTCATAGACCCACCCAATGGCAACCCATCCTAAAGGGAGATCAACTTACCAGGGCATCATGTCACCCTTCCAGGTATGAACAAGTTAAAGAGCATAATTTCCAAGCAAACGTTATGAAATGAAGGAGAATTCGATGCAGCATATTCAAGTGCTTCAATAATTAGAGTGACACATACCAAGATACCCGAACTCATTACCTCATGGAGCAAGACTTACTGCTACTTCAGGACCAGGCTGGTGGGATGGATACTGCTGCTGCTGATAAATGGGCTGCATTGAAGAAAAGAGGGGCCCTCTGGGGCCATGCTCAAGTCATCCGGCTCTCGACACTCCATGTTTAGGACCTGTGGGCCTCGAGACATGATCTCCTTAGTTATCCCCAGGATATGGGATAACAAGAAGTATATTTCGCAATTGGTGCCAATGTCTCATCATAGTCAATCCCCTCAACCTAAGAGAATCCTCTCGCCACAAATTGAGCCTTGTGTTTCTCAATGCTGCCATTTGCAGCATACTTAATCTTGTACAATCACTTGGAAGTCACCATTGACTTCCCCCTCAGGTCTAGGCACCACCTCCCACACATCATTCCGCATAATGGAATGATACTCGTCCTGCATGGCATCACTCTAGACTTGTTGGGCCGCTGCCTGCTCAAAAGTAGTGGGCTCAGAATCTGTGATGCTAGTCACCATGGCCAAGTAGGAACCAAACCTCTTTGGTGCTCGACTCTCTCTCATCAACCTCTGGGGCTCACCAACATACTCCTTGGCTTCCTTCAATGTCTCTTGAAACCATGTTAGTTTCTTCTTCCCTGAAGTAACCTCCCGTGGAGGAGTACCCTCATGCCCCTCAGTCTCGTCCATAGATCTCACCATAGAAGTTTGAGATCCTGAAGCACGTGCACTTGTGATATGTGTACCAGACACCTGGGTGGACCAGTCACCCTTGAACTTGGTGTAATAGACGCCTGAGGCTGTGCCCCCTGTGATGTATCATCCTGCATCTGTGGGACCTCCTCAACTCTCTCTCAACTCACAAGATCTTTGAAAGGCTCTATCCTCCTCGAATCTAACATCTTTCCTCACAACAACTCTCCTCAGTGCTGGTATGTAGATCTGATAGGCCTTAGAGACCCCGCTGTATCCAACTAGGATCCCCTTCTCTGTTGTGGGATCCAACTTTGTCCTCTTCTCAAAAGGGACATGAGAGAAAGTCAGACACCCAAATATGCGAAGGTGTCCAACATCTCACCTCCTCCGAATGAAGACCTCCTCAGGAGTCTTGCTCCCTAGAGCTCTAGTGGACTCGTGTTCTGCAAATACACTGCAGTACTGCAAGCCTCAGCCCAGAAGAAAAATAGTAACCCTTGATCATGCAACATAGATCTCGCTGCACCAACAATAGCCTTGTTCTTCTTCTCAACAACCCCATTCTACTGGGGGTTGTAAGGAATGGTCAATTGTCTCCTAATACTCTCCTGGGTGTAGAAGTCTCTGAACTTTGTGGAGGTATACTCACCCCCATTGTTTGACCTCAAGATCTTGATCTTTCTCACTCTTTGGTTCTCCACAAGAGCCTTAAACTCTTGTAATCTCTTGAAGACCTCACTCTTGGTCTTCAGGAAATAGATCTAGGTCTTCCTGGAGTGGTCATCAATGAATGCCACATAGTACTCACATCCACCCAAGAAAACTGATGACATGGGCCCGCACACATTAGAGTGTACCGAATCAAGTATCCCAACTGATCTACTATCATTGCTCGAAAAGACAATTTTGGTGTACTTCCCAAGAGCACGCCCCCTGCAAACCTCCTGATGCTCAGTGCTGAATTGTGGCAATCCTGTCACAATCTCCCTCAACACCCTCAGAGCTCCATGATGCAAGTGAGCCATCATGCTATGCCAAAGCTCACTCAACTGACTCCTGCTGCTACTAGCCAAAGCATGTAATGGCTGAAAGATGAGTTTGTACAGTTTCCCATCACGAGTCTGAATCACTATGGCTAATGTGATACTGGATCCCTTAGGGTGAATGAGGACCTTGTCACCTCATAAAGACACCTCAAATCCCCTATCCTGAATGGTGGAAATTGATATTAGGTTCTTCTTCAACCTAGGGACATACAAGACGTCCCTGAACACCATGGGTGGCCTCAACTACCTCTGAAAAAAACTTGTGCCACGCCCAGTCGCCCCGACTATGGTGTTATTCCCAAGAACTATCTCCAACTTGATCCCCGACTCTGTAGATCAGTAAAGTGCTCTCTAACACCAGACATATGTCTGGATGCTCCATAGTCTATGTACCATACACTAGATGGTGTCTCCATTGTAGACAAACCAACAAGCAAGGACATCTCCTTCTCAAACTAAGAGGCGAACTCATCCTCCTCAGTTGATGCTGTTGTACCACCTTGCTTCTTCTTCTTCCTGTTGGGACACTGTCCAACATAGTGCCCCATCTTGTTACAAGCAAAGCATTTAACTTTGCTCATATCCCTTTGTTGCTCACCTCCCTTAAGCTGTTGCTTGGCCCCACCCTTGGGATCCTTCTTGGCCAGCTTCTTGCCCTTTGCAGAAAGAGCAAGATCCTCACTATCATCTCCACCATGCTGCTGACTAGTAGGTCTTGAGCCAATCTTGAGCTCCTCCTGTACAAAGTCATCCCATAGCCTCTCCCAGCTAGGCATATGCTCTATGGCTACAATGCCTTGTACAAAGCTCTCCCATGGTTTGGAGAAGCCATTTAAGGTTGTCCTCACCAACTCTGATGGATCCACTACCTCCCCCACAACTGCCAACTCATCACGAAT
>JZKD02S0498061.1:0-16974 GCA_000966675.3 Picea glauca | reverse complement strand
TATATATATATATATATATATATATAAAAGAAAGGTAATTTTAACATAAATAAAAAATTATGATAATTTGTATAGAAAATGGATAAGTTTATTGTACTTTTAAGATATTGAATTGCAATGGGGTGGCATCAAAAAAGTTTTGAGATGTGATTAAGGTTAGAGTAAAATAATGTATTAATTTTTTAAGAAATTTGATTTTAACATAAATAAAAATTATGATAATTTGTATAGAAAATGGATAAGTTTATTGTACTTTTACGATAGAAAGTAGAAGCAAACAAGTCAAAAAAATCAAACAAGTCGAATCAATTCCTTTCAAATAAAAGAGAATCAAGTCCTTTCATTTTTTAATTAAAGTAAAATAATTAATATTATTATAATCTTTTTAGTTCATTATTTTATTGGTTGAATATGAATAAAATAAAGGGAAAAAGTGATATGTTGATAGCGTGTATGTTCGTCACGATGAATACATTGTTTTTAAGATATAAATTTTATAAAAATGAATATATATCAAATTGTATAATGTTTTTTTTAACAAGATTTTATATTAAAAAAGAGATTTGTGTTATCACATATTACAAAAAGAAGAGTATTGAGTTCAAAAAGAAGATTTTCTGTTCTTTTCTTAGAAAATTGTTTGACTGGTGCAATCTAATTGCATTAGTGGAATTGGTCTAGTAGGAACCACTAATTTGCCATGTAAAAATGGCTACATATGTAGAGAAAATTAACAAAAAATTACAATTCATCAAAAACCCTGTCTAGAGATTATGAAAAGCTTCCAAATCCTCCTGGAAATTTGTTGGATTTGCTTCTGGTTGATGATTTCCTTCTCTTGGGTTGGACCGTGCTAGAGCCATCAGAGAAGCAGGAGGTACCAGAGGATGCTCATTACTTGTTGCAGAGCGAAATGTTGAGGGAAGCCTTAAGCCAGTTGATTCATTGGAGTTTGCTAGGTGTTGGGGGTGATCGAATGGATTTCCCATTTGCCGAGAAATTTCTCCAATATACCTGGTGTTCCTATCGATCCCGCACAGAGCTACTGCAAGCCCTTGATTATGCCTAAGTTCTTGTTGATGCAGTTGACCTTGTAAATTGGTCATATCGTTCTGCAGCCCCTGATTTTCCCATTGAAAATCCCCAAGACGTGTATCTATTCTTTCTTCTACGCGCTTGAAATCCATTCGCAAAGAACGAAATTGCTCTCTCAATTCCTTAGAGACGCAGGACGGGTAGGTGCAGGGGGCTCTGGATCTCCGCTACATGATGGTAAGAGTGCACGGAAGCACAATGTCCTGGAGTTCGTTATAGAAATGCATAAAGGTTCTTGAGAGGAAGTGGAGAAATTTCCATAATTGTGGGAGGGAGAGCGCCTGCACACACTTGAAAGTACAGGAGGCCTAAATTGCCCACGAGCCAACGAGATATCTCGCAGAGAAGAGCAAGGGAAATGACACCATGGAGGCTATGAAGGGCGTCAATGTGTACGAAGGAACATCCAAGAAGTTAAGAGGAGGGATGAGAAGTGGGGAAGAAGGCATGGGGAAGAAGGGGAGAGGGGCTGAAGGTGAGAGGGGGAAAAGGGAGAAGTGGTAGTTGAGGAGGGGGGCTGGGAAGGGGGGAGGGGATGAAGGGGAGAGGGGAAAAGGGGTAGTCTGGGGTTCTAAAGAGGGTTAGATCCAAGTTAGAGTTGGGAAGGGTTAGATTCAAATTAGAGTTGGGAAATCGTCTAAGATGGGGGGAGTTAAGGGATCCAAGCATGGGTTTCTATTTGATTAATGAAGAGTTGGCTCTATTCTAGAGTCTTTGCTGATTTAGCTAAGCGATCGGCTTCCTGGTTCTAAGAACGAAGGATGTGGAAGAAGTGGATCTTGGTGAATTGTAGTTTCAAGGTTTTAGTTTGAGAATGAAGGCTGCTATGAATTTGGATGGTAGAAGTTCTTTGGCCGAGGAGATCATTTATTATTAGTTCATAGTCTCCAAGAACAATAATGTTGTGGATGTTTCTCGAGTGTGGGATTTGAATCCCCATGTATATTGCAATACTTTCCGATTTATTATTAGTGGTCTTCCCTAGTCCCCAGGAGTAGTCCACGATCTTTTGTCCCTCAGAATCAAAGATTATCCCCCCCCGCACCTGCCACCCCTATCAAATTGTATAATGTTAATTGGGTTTATCTTGAGTGGTTAAGAGAAGAAGTTGTTATCCTTCTTAACTAGGTTCAAAACTTGCTAGTGACATGTCTACCCCCCAAGATTCGATTGGGGTTAAAAAGGTACCAACAATCTCACTTTCACTTAAGTGCTTAAGGGTGGGACAAGATGTTTCCAAACATTTGAGCCCCATGGGTTAGCTAAATTGGTTGAATCATCCATTCAATGCATGTTCCTAACGAGGAGACCATTGGTTACAAGTTCAAATCTGCTCGAGTCCCTTGGGATTGCCAACCTCTATTGTGGTTGACAATCAACCTACATCTAGATAATCCAAGCAAGAGGGAGGACCCTACGATGTTTAAAAAAGAATATCATCAAGATTCGGTTGGGGTTAAAAAGGTACCGACAATATCAGTTTCACTTAAGTGCTTAAGGGTAAAGACAAGATGTTTCCAAACATTTAAGCCCCATGGGTTAGCTAAATTAGTTGAACCATCCTTTCAAGGCATGTTCTTAACAGGGAGGCCATTGGTCACAAGTTCAAATCCAGTCGAGTCCCTTGGGATTACCAACCTCTATTGCAGTTGACAATCACCCTCCATCTAGATATTCCAAGCAAGAGGGGGGATCTTGTGACATTTATTTATTTTTATCAAACCTTGCATCTGAATTTGTAGAGGTTAAAAATAAAATAAAAATCAATAAAAAAAAATGGATATGTTCCAACAATATAGTCCACTAATTTTTTAGTTGCATGTTATAAATATAGGGAGAAGTTAAATATCATTCACGGTGTGGCTATAGTTGCACACATTTTACCCTTCATTCATACATTTTATGTAAGGACATATCTATGTTTTTTGAGTGCCAAACCTAATAAGTAACATAATACATGTATTATTTAATTTTTCACATAATGCAATTTTTGAGAAAATCCATTAGACACTTCCCCTCATTTTGAGGATGATACTCAAGGTAAACTGAATTATGTAAACACACGAAACTTTGTTGACAATATATTTATTAAAAGCTCAAAATGTCACTTGTCAAAATTAAATTTAGGTAAGGAAGATAACTCTCCTCCTCTCAATCATCCATACTAAACTCAATTAATATTATTTTTCATACAATTATAATAACATAATTCCAAACCTATATCATACCGCTAATTATAAACATACCACCCGACTTAAACCCCGCACTACTTCAAACCTATACATACAAGATTTAGCCACGTCCATAATTCTAAATACAAAATTATTTATATGAGGTGGAGATGGCCCTTAAGGACTTGTGCAATTTGCTGCCTATACTCTTAAAGAAAGCTTGAGTTGAACCCTATTAAAAAAACTCCAACTTTCTCCATTTGAAACTTAAAAATATCTATGCCTTTACATTATTTGTTTATTAGTGTTACGTCTAAGTACCTCGCGGGGGCCCGTGTGAATTGAAATTTTAAAATATTAAATAAAAGTTATGTTATATAATAGTTAATTTCTCATATTTGAATTACAATAATCGCCCACTCCCTTCAAAAGCAATATATTGTCCCACCTAAATGTTGGTTAAATCTAGCTTTTTTGACCACCTAAGGAAGCTTCCACAAGTTGGTACCGACACAAAAGTATGGCGGTCAAAATTTTATATCTTGGTACCGACATAAAAGTATGGCGGTGAAAATTTTATTATCTTGGTACCGACATAAAAGTATGGTGGTCAAAATTTTATATCTTTAATATCTAATGCTTAACCAGAGTGAAAATTTGCATGATAAATGAATATTTTTATTTCTCTTACCTTTTTTAGAAAGAAAATTCATTCAAAATTATATTAAGGATATAWATTTTTTTACACTTCTTCTAAAAGGGTCAAGCTAGCGATGAGAGTGAAAATTTGCATGATAAGTGAATATTTTTATTTCTCTTATCTTTTTTAAGAAAGAAAATTCACTCAAAATTATATTAAGGGTATAATTTTTTTTACACTTCTTCTAAAATGGTCAAGCCAACGATGAGACTATTATGCCCAAAAATAACAGCCAAGAATTATTCTTGTTTGCCCAAATACATAGAAAATAAAGGATCTTACATTCCACTTTTCAAAAAGAGTTACTACTGTTCATCATGACTGGAGGTAGATGAAAAAAACATAGACGGATTGACTTTAAATACTAACACTGAGAAAATATAGCAAATTTGTTTTTGCTTTCTATACTCATCATCTGAACATGTATAAAAACGAGGATAAAAGACTGGAAGTCTTAAAATAGGTCCAAATTATAAGCATGGTCTTTCATACCATTAGACCATTTATAGTAGATTAATCTGCCTGGGGATTCTAATAGAGCTTCCTTGGAGAGAGTATTTGCTACCATGTTGAATTCTCTGAAGATGTGCGAAAATTTGATAGTTTGGAAAGATGCCATCAGTTCCCGAGTTCTATTTTTCCACCCTTCAATCGACACCGAGTTAAGCCTACCTTTATGTTTTAGCCATTTTATGACTACTTTTGAATCTCCCATAAGATGCAGATTTGTTAATTTAAGATGTTTGGCAAGAATGAGAGTTGTCCAAGCACCTAACAGCTCCGCTTTTGTGTTTGTGCCTCCTTCACCGTTTATCAACCATATGAATTATGATCTACCTTTGTTGATTATGGTACCCCTTGCACTGCAACAAATACCCCCTAACGTCGCAGCTCCATCAAATAAGACAATAGTAACTTCCTCCATGAAGGTAATTGGTCTTTGCTTGAGAGCATGTGTTCTACTTGATTTTGTTTTGTATATGGACGACCCGAGCATCTTAAAAATAACAGTGCTAATAGATGGAGAGTGATCCTCAAATATCGCTTTATTTCTTTTTATCCATACATGCCAGCAAATATATGCAATCAAGTTGTTAGGAACAGATTTGTTTTTTATCCATACATCCATACATTCCTCAACATTATTCCCACTTCATTTTGCTTTGTGTTTTTGTTTTTTATTTCTCTTACCTACTTTTTTGGGAAGTGAAAGTATGCATTTGTGTATTGTTTAGAATTTTTGAATTAATGTTATTATTATCAATTTATATGAGACTCTTTAATATTATTTTTATAAAATTAAAATAAATATTTATATTATTTATCATTAATTCTCTAAAATGTCATTAACAACCATGGGATTTTGTTGATCATTGTTATGTCTTAATGTTATGTTAGTTGTTGTTGGATCCAACCTTAATCAAGGCAACATGACTTGAATATTGTGGATGCAATGTAGGTTTTTGAATTTGAACCTTTGATTACTATTAGTAGTATTGTACGATTGTTAGCTTATTCAAAGATTTCAAGTGAGATATGGTCATTTAATTATAGAGGTCACTTTTAATTGCGTGGATGTTATAGAGAATGTTTCCATGATTATATTTCATTTTATTTTGTTACAATTTTTTTTAATTATTAAATTCTTTTTTATTTTAATAGAAAATTAGTTCAAAATTATATTAAGATATAATTTTTTTTACATAATATTAATCAAGTTCAAGCCTAGTTCTGATATGATTGATAATAAGTTCAAGAATAGGTAGAGACTGTCAAAGTTTATACAGCTTCAAAAGGAGACAAAGAGTCAAAATGCCATTCCGAGGATATATCATATAAAAGCAGGAATTATTCAGTACTATAATACCGCGGACCAGAGAAAACTATCTTTAAAATATAGAGAATAAGAACATAGCCAAGTGTTTCAAAGGGCCTGCTCCTCCAAGCTCCCATTGATAATAAGTAATCTTTCCTTCGTGCTCCAAGAGAGCTTGTTTAGAAAGCTTATCTGCCTCTTTGTTGAAATCTTTGTAGATATGGTGGAAGCTAATAGCCTGGAATTTTTTCATAAGAACTTTAGTTCTAATCTTCCAACCTTCAATAGAACTTGCTTGTAGCTGTCCACGATCATTGAGCCAGTCTATTATCACCCTGGAATCACCCATAGCTTGAAGTTTTGGGAGAGTAAGATGACCGGCTAAAGTGAGAGTGGCCCAAATACCCATGAGCTCAGCCTTAGTGTTAGTGACTTCCTCACAATTTAGAAACTATCTATAAACAAGGGAATCATAGGTTTTAATAACCTCCCCTGCACCACAAACTTTCCTATCACTCTGAGCAACACCATCAAAAAAAGCAATAGAAGAATCCTCGGAATGAGTGACCAAACATTCTCTGATGCGTACGCAAACTTGACACGAAGGTTGTTGTTTGTAAAGTGCCAAAACCTTAACAAACACTGATTGTTCTGAAGGGACTGCACTTTCAAAAGTAGCCATGTTCCTTTCGGTCCATATGCACCAGCAAATAATAGCTGCAAGAGTAGGAGACACAGATTTATCTTTAATCCAAATATAAAAACATTCTGAAAGAGTTTTACCTTCCCACATCTTTTTATAATTTTGGATAGTTTTGATTATATTTCAAACCTTTTTTGTAAACAAACAATCAATAAAAAGATGATTGATATCCTTTGTGCTTCTTTTGCATAATACACACATGCTTGGGCCTTCCCAACCCTTTTTCTGTAAAATGTCACAAGTTAATATTTTTTGATCCGTCGCCAACCAGACGGAGAGTTTAATTTTGAGCTGAAGATCCCACTTCCACAAATTATGCCTCCAACTAATCGGAACTGGAAAATTAATAGTAGAGAAAAGTGCTAGATAAACATTTTTAACAGAGAGAGTACCAAAAGAGTTATCTCCAGTCCACATGAGTTGGTCTGGGGTATCTCTAATAATTATTCCAGCTCCAATAAGTGCTTTCCGGTAATGATCCCATTCTTCCGCCAGGTTACCATTCAGATCCATATCAGAGCTTCAGATCCATTTTCCATAATAATCGGGGGACGACTGATGAGTCGCTGCTTGGGCAAGTACCGATATCTTTTTCTTATGAAGGTGATCTATAAGATCCTCAGAGAGAATTGGTCTATCGTCCATCCCCAAAATATGATCAATGTCTATAGAAATTAGGTGGCCAGAACCCGACAACCAACTGAGCTAGTGAGTAATAATATGAACAGACTTTAAAATATTATTCCAAATCCTAGAGGCAAAGTTTTATTTGAAAGTGGTTGACCGAGACCAATTTATGATAGTAGTATTGTGAAGATATTTGTCCTTGATTATCTTGTGCCAAATGTAATCTCTATTAAGGACACGCTAGAGAGTATTTGCATTTAGAGTTGAATTGAAAAGAGATAAATTACGAAAACCCCAACCACCACATGATTTTGGACGAGATAGGATATCACATATGCAAAGGTGGTAATGAATTGTCTCACTGTTCCCATTCCATAAAAAATTGAACATAATTTTTCAAATCTTGTTAATAACTGTGCGCACAATAAGCTCTAGAGACATCCAATATATCGGTTAACCCTCCAGGATTGATTTTAGTAGGATGTATCGACCTCCCAAAGATAGCCACTTATTGCACCAGTGGCCGATTGTTTTTTTCCATTTTGATAATTAACCAGTTCCAATCCACCACCCACTGCACACCAGTCTTCAAGTAATAACCCAAATATTTGAAACCTGTATTCAAAGCTGAGAAAGTATATGGTAGAATGGATTTAAAGAAATTGAGATCCAACTCTGTAATGCCTTCATAATGCATGGTTGTGTTTAAAACATTTCCTTGAAGACTCGAAGCTTTACAGAAAAAGACAATGAGATTTTCAATTTCCGACCACTCTTGTAAATCAACCTTCGTTAATATTAACACATCAACCACAAAGAATAAATGTAGAATGTTAAGCATTATGGATACTTTGATACCTGAAATCTTGTTCTCTGCTTTGCTCTTTTTTAATAAGAGGCTGAGACCTTCCATTACCATGATAAAAAGTAACGGAGACAATGGGCACCCCTGGCGCAAACCATGACCACTCCGGAAGAAATCTGTAGTCTCACCATTGATTAACACCGCATAAGTAGGTGAAGTAACGCAACTCATAATCCATTTTGTCACTTGAATGCCAAACCTCATTTGTATTAAAATCATTCTGAGCAGATCTCAATCTATGCAGTCATAAGCTTTGTGTAAGTCCAGTTTGAGAACCAAAGCTTTAACTTTCTTTCTTTTTATACTGTTTAGAGCTTCGTGAGTTGTACCAATAGCATCTTGAATCCTCGTGCCTTTGAAAAAGCCTAACTGTTCCTCAGAGAAATTGCTAGACAGTATAGGCTTAATCCAGTTGGCAATGAGATTGGGAATCAATTTATAACACAGGTTACATAAAGAGATTGGCCTATAATCCCCAAAAGAAGTGGATTTGTTTTGTTTTGGGATAAGGGCCAGAAAGGTAGAGTTTAGGCTTCCCGTTATAGATCCATTTTTCCTTGATTCCTCAATCATCTGAACAAGATCTTCACCGACCAAATCAAAAAAAGTGGAGAAGAATTCCACTATCCAACCATCAGGGCTAGGACTCTTATCTATTTTGAAAAGGGATAATACATCGTTTACCTCGTCTAAGGTCACTGGAGCATATAGATTATTTGCATCCTCATAAAAAACCACCCTGGAGAAAATATTTGTAACTTGAACCTGTTCATTTGTAAAGGAAATATCACGGGCTTTGAAAAACTTCTTGAAGTATTGAGCAACCGCATCCTTTATTTCTGTATGACTTGTGTGCCCAATGCCATTTTCATCAACAATTTCCCAAATATGATTTTTTATTCACCCGTGATTTGCGAAATTGTGGAAATATTTTGTATTTCGATCCTCTCTATTTACCCATATCGCTTTGCTTTGTTGTCTCCATTTTTCTTCCTTATCTCGAAGAATTTTATTTCTTTCTATCTCTAAATTGCCAAGAAGTAATTCTTTTTCCGTTTGAGAATAATCACCCACAAAACTTAGATAAGTGTCTCTAATTTGAGTTTCCAGAGACTCCATGCGCTGCACTGTATCTTTATCTCTCTGCTTTACCCATTCTTTAGTATTTCTTTTTAGTTCCTTTAGTTTCCAAACCATTTTAGAATCTTCTTCTACCAGCCAAAGAGGGTTGAGTTTAAAAGGATAAGGTTTATACTTCAGGGAAATATCCAACTGAAGTACAATAGGAGCATGATCGGAGATGAAGGGATACTCCACCCAGGTGTGATATAAGCCGCACTCAATTAGTAAACCTTCAGAAACAATGCATCTGTCTAGTCTCTTTGCTATAACATGGACACCTTTACGTCCGTTGCGCCAAGTCGGAACCACCTTATCTGGTCGTAAGTCCACTAGATTCTTTGACTATAATAATAACTTGTAAAAATCCACCAAGGAACCAACAGAGTTAGTTCCTCCCCACACTTCATCAGTCAAAAGGGTGATATTTAGATCTCCTGCTGAGATCAAGTTTTCAAGAGACATTAGACCACTATCCACCACTAACTCCCAAAAGGCACGTCTATCCGAGCACGACCCATAGACATTTAGGAGGGACATATTTTTCTTGCTAGCAATTACTTTACCTGTCAACAAAATGCCTCCGCAAGTGAGAAGAGGTTTAAGCACAAAAATATTTGGGTCCCAAGATACCAATAAACCACCAAAAGTACCAAGGGAATTAAACACAAGATACCCAAGAAGGACAAAACATATTCACAAATTTTCTAACTTTCTATTCATGAACTAAAGTCTCTTGTAAAAAACTAATCTCCGACCAAACATGATCCAAAAGACGTCAAAAAAAAGGCGGCCTTAAAGATGCCCCTACCCCTCTAATATTTAAAGAAAGTAGAATCATTATTTTTCCGTTACTAGGGCCTTCATATTCTAACAAATTCTACACGATCAAATTCTAGCAATATAAAATGTTGAAATCTTCATATTTTCATGTAATTATCAAAATAAAGTTAAAATCTTCATCCATCCATAATTCTCATTAAATTTTTGACAATCGATCATACAAAAATCTATGAAAAATGATTTACTTTTCATCATGGATGTGTGAAGTTACGGAATGTAAGTTATTACTTATTTGCAATATTAATGTCCAAGTGGGGCCAACGTTAAATGACTTGAGAGTAAATAAAACCAACGTAAAGTCTCAAGTTCCGTCGTGTTCCCTCCCAATAATTCATGCGTCGTGTCTCAAAAAGTTGTATTCAACACTACTATATATAAAGTAAGATCATGATGACATTAGCGAAAGCAAAAGGTAGATGCCACATCACATCACATCACCTTCGCCCTGATTTGATTTGATTTTCTGAATGTTTTTTGAAATGTCACGATTCAAATATATTTAAATATTTAAAAATATTTTATATATATTTATAAAAGTAAAAAATATTAATTTTTTTAATTTAAATGTTTTAGGAAATGATGATTTTTTTTGGATATTTATTTGATATTTGATTAAAAATTGTTAGATTTGTAGATTTGAGTGATTATTTTTGTATAATTCAAATATTCCAAGAAGTTTTAACATGCCGAATCTATTTCTACATTCAAAAATAAATTATATATATATAAAAAATAATTCATATAAATTTATATCATCAAATTCCGACAAAAAACTATTTTATAAAACAAATAGACAATTAAAATATAAAATAAAATAATTATAATTTTAGAAATTTATTATTTTATTAAAATTAAAATTTGACATGTGAAAGTAGTTGTCCGACAGCCTTGTTAATAAGGTTTTCATTTAAAAATAAAAGCACTCATTTAAAGTTTTATATCTAGGATTTTGGTTCACCAATGAAGTTTTAAAGTCCTATATCTATTAATAGTTTTTGGTTGACCAATGAAGTTTTTTCAAAGTGAAGAGCAAGATTTGTTTAATCATCTAGTGATTTCATATTTAAAAGTTAAGTTTTATTTAAATAAAAGTATAAAAATGATTGATTGTTTTAGAAGAAAGATGTATTATTGAATTGTAATGGGGTGATATCAAAATAATTTAGGGATGTGTTTTAGGTTTATAGTTTGTATGGTTGGATAATATGTTTGTTATCTTTTTCACTTGGGTTTAATTCTCTTAAATTGGAAATGTTGGTCCGTTATGATGAGACTAGATGGGTAGACTATCCCTGGGATAGAGGTCCACTCCGATGGGCTTCAAGACACCTTGACCCTTACTAAGTAACAAGTTATTGATATATTTGGCTTGTGAGTTGTTAGACATACTCTTGGGTTATAGTGGCGGCCAATAAACTTGATCTCGAACCTAACCCAAACCAAACCTACTAGTTACCAATTATCATAATTAAAAAAAACCAAAAAATTATGATTAAAATTATAGTTATTTATTTTTAATTATTTTAATATAAACAAATAATTGTCATTTTTTTTCCCATATAAGTTTATTCTAATATTAAGATAAGAAGTATAAATCAAACTAGTCAATTGAAGCAAAATAATAATTATTATAATTTGTCAGATTTTTTTTCCGTATAAGTTTATTCTAATATTAAGATAAGAAGTATAAATCAAACTAGTCAATTGAAGCAAAATAATAAATATTATTATAATATTTTTGTTTATTAATTTATTGGTTGAAAGAGATTGATAGAAGCAAAATAATAAATATTATTATAATACTTTTGTTTATTAATTTATTGGTTGAAAAAATTTTGATAGGTTGATACTTATAAGTTTAGAAGTTTCTTTCAAAATATTGTAAAGTGGTAAGAGTGGCTTTTAAGATATAAAAGCTAAAATTATGAATATATAAATTAAATTTTGTATTATTAATTGAGTTTAGTGTAAGTGGTTAAGAGGAGTTATTATATTGCATATCTAGGTTTAAATTTTATTAGTGATATGTTTACTCTTGAGGATTTGATTGGGGCTAGTAAGGTATCAATAATCTCGCTTTCACTTAATTTTTTTATGGTAGGACAAGATGTTTTCAAACATTTAAGTTCGATGGGTTAGCTAAATTGGTTGAACCATCCACTTGAGGCATGTTCCTAATGAGGAGACCATTGACCACAAGTTCAAATCCGATCAAGTCTCTTGAGATCACCAACTTCTATTGTGGTTGGTAGTTTCCCTCAATCTAAATATTCCAAGCAAGAGGGGGATCCTGTAAGGTTTAAAAAATATCAAACCTTGCATCTAAGTTTGTAGAGCTTGAAAATTGAAAATCAATTAGAAAAAAGGTAAATGGACATGTTTTGACAATATAATCCATTAAATTCTTAGTTGCATGCTATAAATCTGGACATAAGTGAAGTATCGTTCATAGTACAACTTGAGTTGCATAGATGTTACCCTGTGTTCATACATTTTATGCAGGGACATATCTATGTTCCATCAGTGTCACACCTAATAACACAACAAAATACATGTTTTATTTGTTTTTTCACGTGATGCATTTCCCAAGGAAATTCATCGGGCACCTCCCCTCATTTTGAGAATAATACCCAGGGTAAACTGACAATATAATCCATTAAATTTTTAGTTGCATGCTATAAATTTGAGTGGAAGTTAAATGTCATTCATATTATAGCTTTTTTTTCCATGAAAAAAAATTGTCTCAATTTTATAAAATGTATAAAATCGTTTACAAATGAGTTTCAGAAGCGAGAATTACTGTGTATCGGCGCTCCAAGACAGTGAGCAATTCGTTACATCAGACCCTCATTACAAACAGACTGTCGACCATGAAGTGCCATTGTGCTCCAAAAAAGTGTGCCATCTGATTCAATGGATCCTTCTTACAAAAAACAGATCTGGGACCATGAATTGCCCTTTAAAATCAATGAAATCTGAGCTGTCTGTGCGATAGGAACGCCACAACAATGCGAGCAAGAGACTAAATGACAGACATTCAAATGGAAAGGTATGGACAACAGATCAATCAGAAAATACTAAGAATGGAAGGAGGGCTCTCGATCCCCTCATCACAATGAGAGATTGTGAGATTTCCTGTAACCTCAATTAATGCTCTTTTAGATAGAGCATCAGCTTCTCGATTGAAAGATCTAGGGAAATGTTGGACGTTTAATGTAGTGAAGTTTTTTGCAAGTTCCAACGTTCTTTGCTTCCAGCACTCAATCTGGACAGTGTGAAGATTGGATTTATGAGTAATCCAATCTATGATGACTTTCGAGTCACCCCGGACCAACAGAAGTTTGATTGACCAGGTGGAAGCTAAGAAGAGGGTAGTCCAGAGCCCCATAAGCTCAGCTTTTGTATTCGATCCCGGGCCACAGTTGAGAAACCATTTGGAGATTCTCGACGAGTGGGACTTGAAGAATCCTCCTGCCCCCCAGCAAGCTCCAGATGAAAGGGCAGCTCCATCAAAGCAGGCAATGGTGAATCCTTCCGGCAGGCTCAGATCAATTTCTTTGTGAAGGAAAGAGTTGATTGTAGGCTGCGTCCTGTTGTAAGAGGCAAGAACTCTGATTAAAACAACCTGGATGGAAGGGGATCGGTCATTAAAGAGAGCTCTATTCCTTTCAATCCAAAGGTTCCAGCTAACATGGACTGCCAAGCAAATTGGGGAGGAGCGATCAGTGTGCCACGCACTGAAACAGTCTGATACAATATCACCTCGCCAGGATGAAAGAAGCTTAAGATGAGATTGCAATCGATTCCACACCTCCACCGAGAAGTCACAATGGATCAGTAAATGGTGGATATCTTCTTGGGCATGTCGACATAGTGGACAGACACCGGGTCCCTCCCAACCTCTCCGGCGCAGCGAATCCCAAGTCAGAACTTTATCATTCCCAGCCAGCCAAACAAAACATTTATACTTTAACGGTACTTTCCAAGACCAAAGCTGTGAGAGCCAAGGTAGAGTGGAACCATTAGCCTGTAAATTTTGAAGAGCAACGTAGAGATTTTTCACAGTAATGATGCCCGAGGCATCCCCACCAGACCACATGAGGGTGTCCAGCTGTTCAGTAAGGTATATGCCCGCTCTTTTTAAAGCCAAA
Source organism: Picea glauca (assembly GCA_000966675.3). Lineage (NCBI taxonomy): Eukaryota > Viridiplantae > Streptophyta > Pinopsida > Pinales > Pinaceae > Picea > Picea glauca. Next base: position 2,884 of record JZKD02S0498061.1, on the reverse strand, counting down.
GTATAATCGGACCACTCAATTTCCCGCAGACCATCAAGGGACAAGTAGCAGCTTTTCAGCCAGTTATCCGGCAATGCAGGGGAAACTGTCTGTACTCTGGCTTGTGCAAGGTTTTTAATATTCAATGAGTCGAGGTTCGAACAAAGAGCTGGAGAAAGGAGCGAGCTGCCCTCGAGCCCTATGATCTGATCCCGTCCTAAATTAATCTCAGCACCTGTGCCCGGCTTCCATCAGAGCCAGTGAAGTATAACAGGGGAAGAAGCGACCAGCCCCTTCCAGAATGGGGAATCCCTGTTTTGCTGAAGAGTAGGCTTACGTAACCAGCTATTAAGTTTCAGGGGACCCAAGTACTTATCAACTATAATCCTGTGCCAAATACTATCGAGATTTACAGCCCTCCAAAAAGAGTTAGCCAGGAGGGCAGTGTTAAAAGTGAATAAGTCTTTGAGACCCCAGCCTCCCTCCCTTTTGGGCTGAGTCAAAGAATCCCACTTGCAGAGATGAAATCCATGTTTGCTCCCATGGCCGTTCCAGAGGAAGTTAGCAGTGAGTCTCCGGATGGTGACGAGGATCTTTTTTGGTATCCTCTCCAAAGTCATCCAGAAGACCACTAGGCTTTCCAGCACTGACTTAACTAGGATTAGGCGTCCTCCAAGTGAAAGCCACTTGTAACACCAGAATCCTATCTTTCTTTCAAACAGTTTGATAAGCCAAATCTAGTCTAATGGAGAGGAGGAACCCACCCGGAGATGAAATCCAAGGTATTTGAATCCATCGCTCAGATCAATAAAAGTGTATGGCAAGGTAGCTTTAAAGGAAAGAAGATCAGCCTCCGAGAGTCCCCAGTAATGGACTGAGGATTTTGTTTGGTTGATGGAAAGTCCTGATGCCGAGCAAAAGGTAAATAGGACATCCTGGATGATTGTCCACTCCACTAGATCAACTTTTGTCATAAGGAGGACATCGTCAACGAACATTAGATGTACAATCTGAATAAATTTTGATACTTTAATTCCGGAGATCTTGTGTTCGTTGAGGCTTTTTGTGAGCAGTAGGCTGAGTCCCTCCATGGTCAGAATAAATAGATAGGGGGAGAGCGGGCATCCCTGTCGGAGGCCCCTCTCACAATTAAAAAATCTCGTAGGCTCACTGTTGATTAACACTGCTAAATTTGCGCTTGTGACGCAAGCAAGAATCCAATTTGTGAGCTTTTCACCAAGACCAACATCAAGAAGCACGAGCCTCAGAAACTCCCAATCTATGCAGTCGAAAGCTCTTTTGAGATCCAGTTTCATGATCAAAGCTTTTTGATTTTTCTGTTTGATACTGTGAAGACACTCGTGTGCAGCACCAATTGCATCCTGGATTCTTCGGCCCTTCAAGAATCCAAGTTGTTCCGCTGAAAGAAAACTGCCAAGGAAGGGCTTTAACCGGTTCGAGATGACTTTTGAGANTTGTTGACATTGGAGGGTCCAACAAATTTCTTTATGAAAAATTTTGAACCACACTCTAAGAGTCACTATACAAAAGGGAAGTATTTGCTCATTATTATAAAAACAAAAATTGCTTTAAATGGACGTTTAACTGCATCGCGTACTACGAACAAGTGAAAATTCAGAATAAAGTGAAAATTCTTCATCACGTACTACGAACAACTGAAAATTCAGATAAAGTTACGACGTAAGAAAAACTTTATCATATTTAAAGTATTCACTTTTATTTTTGAAAGAAAAAAAAAAGTTTTATTAATATATGATTTTATGTGTTTTATTGGTTATCAAAATACAAATGATAAAGTCAATTTTGTTAAATTATATTTAAATACTTTTTTTAAGATAGAGAGAGTTTTGATTTTTAATAAATTTTACTAATACACAAAACAAATAGTAATTATAATTATTTATTGATAAATTAATATATTATATTATTGAATTTTGTTAGTGTGATTGGATTTTAAGGGTTTCATTCTGTAAGGTGGTTAAGGTTCAAAACTCACGATAATCAGGATGAGACACTCAAAAAAATCCATCGATGTTAAGTGTTGGTGTGTGGCCTAGGCTAAGGGGATGATTTTGACAACGTAGATGCCTCCGGGTCACGATTATATTACTCCATAAATAAGTAAATTTTCGTAGAAGTTGAATTAAGTTGAAGTAATATACTTTTAAGTTTTATTATAAATATTACTTATATTATAGTCTTTTTTAATAAATGATAATATCATTTATATCTTAGTCATGCGTAGTCTTACTTTGAAAATTAGAGTATTCATGATAATGTTATCAAAGATAAGGTTGTTTTCTTCATCAATAACGTTTGAAAAATTTATCATATTAAATTAATTGACTTAATTAGATGTGTGATAAAAAATTGTATGTTTTTTAATCGCTTAGATGCTAGAGTTTTATTGTGTTATTTGTATATGATTGCAACATAATTTTAGTTAAATTTATCAAAATAAATAGAGTAAACAATAGGATCGTAAGATTATTTAAGAGCCAAACACATGTGAGTGTAATTATCTTAACATGTGTGTTGTTATATCAAACACATGTGAGTGTAATCATCTTAACATGTGTGTTGTTACATGACAGTGTATATATTTTTTTCTTATGTGTCTAGTTTAAATAATATTAACTTATGTAGCATGTGGTTGCAATATGTGATTTTAATAGTTTTCTTATATAATTATTTTTTAAGGAATGAATCATTATCTAACAATGATGAGCTTGGAGTTATGTCCCTTGAACTATTTTCTCCATGGAAATGAGTGTAGTGGGATCATTTTCCTCCCAACCACTTCACTCTCAAGTTCCAAAGCACTCCTCGGGAAAGGGTTATGAGGCTCAAAGTATAGTCTCTCAAGGTCTGACACTCATCCTAT
>JZKD02S0498050.1:0-16975 GCA_000966675.3 Picea glauca | reverse complement strand
AACTCGTAGTATAGTACTCCTATCTCGGCTTAGTCTTGGTTTTGATACAAGATTGCATTGAGCTTGAACTCATGCATTAATTTGGTTTGGAAAGTGATTGCAATAGTGTTATATGCTCAACCAAGAGGCATGACATTCTGGTAAATGACACTCATTTGATTGCATGTGTGAGGTGGTGGAGGAGGTCTCGGCTCATCCATGACCTAAGGTGCGCAACCATGGAAGCCATGGCCAGTCCCCATGGGATCTGCCATGCCGTCCATGCCCATTGTGCCAAAGATCTAGTTTATGCTTTCAACTAGACTACTTTGCATATTTTCTCAAGTAATGAGACACTGGAGGGAAACAAGGTGAAATTGTAGTAGATTTTCTGCGTGTAAGCAAATAAACAACGAAATATACTTTTAACAAGGGAAATAGATGCAAAGAAGCTAGTCCCTACCTCATATATATTTTAAGTATTTGTATAAATGAGATGTCATGCTGTAAATTGACAAAAACTATCTATTAGTGTAGATTCCATAGAAGTAACTGAAAGACTATCCTTCTAAACATTTTCCTGCCGCGTATCGCTTGAAGAAAACAAGTTAAGGGTAGCACTGTGTGAACAAAACTTCTATTTAGATTATCCATAAGAGGACTCCAAATATTATTGTTTCCTAACTATTTTCTGCAATGTCACACTGTTAAACTAATTAAGTAAAAAGCATTTCAAAATGCTAGACATCAATCTTCTTAAAACAAAGAATTATTATGTGGGCAGGATTTGAAAAACATTATGTTGAATAATGTATTCATAAAAATAAGAAAAGAGTTAAAAGTATCGAAGAATTCTGGGAAATTTCCATTGCTTACAACTATCTATAACAATAAAGTAGATAACTTGAAACTCCCAAGTTCAGACTTGCCAACCCATGTTCCCATGTTCCAATGCATTCTATCTATTTTTCACTTGGCAATGCATGTTATTGCATTTGCAGTGTGGTAACACATAGTATAAATCTAGGAAACGTGCAACTAAGCCCCCTGATAGATATCGATGGTAATGGATATTGTCTCGTCTCGTCCATGACCTAAGGTGCGCAACCATGGAAGCCATGGCCAGTCCCCATGGGATCTGCCATGGCATCCATGCCCATTGTGCCAAAGATCTAGTTTATGCTTTCAACTAGACTACTCTGCATATTTTCTCAAGTAATGAGACGCTAGAGGGAAACAAGGTGAAACTGTAGTAGATTTTCCACGTGTAAGCAAATAAACAACGAAATATACTTATAACAAGGGAAATAGATGCAAAGAAGCTAGTCCCTACCTCATATATATTTTAAGTATTTGTATAAATGAGATGTCATGCTGTAAATTGACAAAAACTATCTATTAGTGTAGATTTCATAGAAATAACTGAAATACTATCCTTCTAAACATTTTCCTACCGCGTATCGCTTGAAGAAAACAAGTTAAGGGTAGCACTGTGTGAACAAAACTTCTATTTAGATTATCCATAAGAGGACTCCAAATATTATTGTTTCCTAACTATTTTCTGCAATGTCACACTGTTAAACTAATTAAGTAAAAAGCATTTCAAAATGCTAGACATCAATCTTCTTAAAACAGAGAATTATTATGTGGGAACGATTTGAAAAACATTATGTTGAATAATGTATTCCTAAAAATAAAAAAAGAGTTAAAAGTATCAAAGATTTATGGGAAATTTTCATTGCTTACAACTATCTATAACAATAAAGTAGATAAATTGAATCTCCCAAGTTCGAACTTGCCAACCCATGTTCCCAGGTTCCAACACATTCTATCTTGCACTTGGCAACGCATGCTATTGCATTTGCAGCGTGGACACATAGTATAAATCTAGGAAACGGGCAACTAAGCCCCCTGATAGATATCGATGGTAATGGATATTGTCTCAGCTCGTCCATGACCTAAGGTGCGCAACCATGGAAGCCATGGCCAGTCCCCATGGGATCTGCCATGGCGCCCATGCCCATTGTGCCAAAGATCTAGTTTATTCTTTCAACTAGACTACTCTGCATATTTTCTCAAGTAATGAGACGCTGGAGGGAAACAAGGTGAAATTGTAGTAGATTTTCCGCGTGTAAGCAAATAAACAGTGAAATATACTTATAACAAGGGAAATAGATGCAAAGAAGCTAGTCCCTACCTCATATATATTTTAAGTATTTGTATAAATGAGATGTCATGCTGTAAATCGATAAAAACTATCTATTAGTGTAGATTCCATAGAAATAACTGAAAGACTATCCTTCTAAACATTTTCCTACCGTGTATTGCTTGAAGAAAACAAGTTAAGGGTAGCACTGTGTGAAAAAAACTTCTATTTAGATTATCCATAAGAGGACTCCAAATATTATTGTTTCCTAACTATTTTCTGCAATGTCACACTGTTAAACTAATTAAGTAAAAAGAATTTCAAAATGCTAGACATCAATCTTCTTAAAACAGAGAATTATTATGTGGGCACGATTTGAAAAACAATATGTTGAATAATGTATTCCTAAAAATCAGAAAAGAGTTAAAAGTATCGAACATTTCTAGGAAATTTTCATTGCTTACAACTATCTATAACAATAAAGTAGATAACTTGAAACTCCCAAGTTCAGACTTGCCAACCCATGTTCCCAGGTTCCAACGCATTCTATCTATTTTGCACTTGGCAACGCATGCTATTGCATTTGCAGCGTGGTAACACATAGTATAAATCTAGGAAACGTGCGACTAAGCCCCCTGATAGATATCGATGGTAATGGATATTGTCTCGGCTTGTCCATGACCTAAGGTGCGCAACCATGGAAGCCATGGCCAGTCCCCATGGGATCTGCCATGGCGTCCATGCCCATTATGCCGAAGATCTAGTTTATGCTTTCAACTAGACTACTCTACATATTTTCTAAAGTAATGAGACATTGGAGGGAAACGAGGTGAAATTGTAGTAGATTTTCCTCGTGTAAGCAAATAAACAACGAAATATACTTATAACAAGGGAAATAGATGAAAAGAAGCTAGTACCTACATCATATATATTTTAAGTATTTGTATAAATGAGATGTCATGCTGTCAATTGATAAAAACTATTTGTTAGTGTAGATTCCATAGAAATAACTGAAAGACTATCCTTCTAAACATTTTCCTACCGCATATCGCTTGAAGAAAACAAGTTAAGGATAGCACTGTGTGAACAAAACTTCTATTTAGATTATCCATAAGAGGACTCCAAATATTATTGTTTCCTAACTATTTTCTGCAATGTCACACTGTTAAACTAATTAGGTAAAAAGCATTTCAAAATGCTAGACATCAATCTTCTTAAAATAGAGAATTATTATGTGGGCACGATTTGAAAAACATTATGTTGAATAATGTATTCCTAAAAATCAGAAAAGAGTTAAAAGTATCGAAGATTTCTGGGAAATTTCCATTGCTTACAACTATCTATAACAATAAAGTAGAAAAAAACCACGCTCAAATTGTGAAGGCGCCCAACTTGCTCTGTTCTCGGGTTCACCCCTTTCGCTTTCATGTCTAGCCAGAGCGGAGGGGAGTCGTTGCCCCCTCCCTCCCCGACCTCCTCCTTCCGTAATCTTGTCGCAACATGTAGCAAGAAGCTCCCCCCTGCAGAACCTCCTAGTTTCGTGAGAAAAATGGACGCAGTTCCTGAGATCGTCCTCCCACCGGACCAGCCTATGAAGGTTGCACTGTCTCTTGTAGATCGTAGCCTAGTAGGTTAGTTCATGGGCCTATGGCCCTCAGCCCGAACAACAGATAACTGGATTCAAAGGAATTGGAGGCCTCTGATAACAAATAGCATAACTTGCTACGTGGTTGGGAGAGGTTTTTTCATCTCTGAATTCATCTCTCAAGAGGACAGAGATCTAATCTTCAGAAACGGGCCGTATTTTATGGGCACACAAGGGCTCTATCTGAATCGCTGGACCCCTAGCTTCGATCCAGCCTCGGAAGTGCCAAAAGACGTCCCAGTTTGGGTAAGACTCCCAAATCTGCCAATACACTGCTGGAACTCTTCTTCGCTCCAAGCTATTGGAAATGGCTTGGGACACTACATAGATAAAGCGGACCCAAAAGATCAATACTCCTACGCAAGGATCTGTGTGGAGGTTGATATGGAGGTAGGCCTACCAGAAGCAGTAAAACTAAAAGTAGGGGACTAGCATCACTTCCAAAAGCTCGATTATGAGCAACTTCCCTTCAAATGCAGAGGTTGCCATGAATACGGCCATTTCAAGTGGAACTGCCCAAAAAACCTAAGTACAGAGAAATAAGGGGAAGACGATTGGCAACAGGATAGGAAAGAGAAGACGAAATCAAAAAGACCAAGAAGAGACAAGCCGACCCCAATAAAAGAAAAGAATCCAGGAAGCAAAGAGACGGCTAACAGCTACAACGCTCTGGCCCAGGAAACTAGTGGAGAGTTAGGGAAGCCGAGCCAGGATGCCCCAGGAGAAGCTAAAGGAGGCACCCAATCCCCTGTAAACAGAGAAATAAAAAAACCAACAGAGGAAGAGACGCAACAAAAACACCCCCCAAGGATTGGAGCGACCCAAGGCACAGAGATAGGGGAGATCTCATCTGGCAGTGATTTGGAAGGTGCAAGTGAAGCCTGGGCCTCCCCAAAGAAACCGGGAAGAGGCAGGAAATCCAAAAAAGTTGAAAGAGATCAAGAAACCTCCAAGGACGTTCTAAAAGGTTCCCAACCAACTATCAAGCAACTGATCAGCGTAAGGCAAATAAGGAAGCTCTTCAAAGCCTCCCAAGGAGGCCATTCCCCCCCCCAAGGTAATTAATGAAGCTAACCTCCTGGAACTGTAGGGGTCTCGATAGCAAAAGGAAAGAAGAAGCTCTCAAAGATATTATCAAAAACTCGAAAGTGGACATCCCACTCCTTCAGGAGACCAAGATGAGTCAGCAGGACTCTCTCAAAGCTTCAAGAAACGCATGGAGAAACAACCAAGGAATAGCTGCAAATGCCAGGGGTGCGTCAGGAGGTCTCTGTACGCTATGGAACACCACCAAAATAGAACTGCTCGACTCACACACTCGCATGCAATGGATCCACACATCGCTCCTCCATAAAGACTCTGGAATTCAGGTAAACCTCATTAACATGTACGTTCCCCAGCATATAGAAGAAAAAAAGATTTGTTGGGAATCCCTCCATGACTTCCTTCAAAAAAACGAGCTAGATAACATCATTTTAGGCAGAGACCTTAATGTAACCCTTAGCTAGGAGGAAAAGAGAGGCGACGCTATAGTGAGAAACCCAACCAGAGAATGGGTGGAAGAAATTATTACAGATTGGGACCTAATAGATATAAAACTGGTCAAAGGGAACTATACGTGGTAAAATAGGAGGTTAGGTTCGGGGCATATAGCTGCCAGGCTGGACAGATTTCTCATCCAAAGTTCTTACCTAACTCTGGGGCTTAATGCTCTCGCAGAAATCCTACCCCATAGCGCTTCAGACCACAAGCCTATTCGATTAGAGTTTAAATCAGAGCAGGGCCAGGGACCCATCCCTTTCAGGTTCAATCCGTCCTGGATCCAAGACAAAGATTTCCTTAGAATTGTTTCTAACACGTGGACAGGAAAGGTCATTGGATCAGCCTCCTATGTTTGGGAAGAGAAGCTACGGAGGTTAAAAGTTGCCCTGAAATTCTGGGCAAGAAGCCGTCCTGACCCAACCTCCTCACGCAAAGAGGCCCAAAAACTCCTCGAGATTCATCAGCTAGAACTGCAAAGCAAAGAAATCACCCAAGAGGACCTGCAACAAGAAGTCCTACTCCAAAGCCAATGGTACAAGGCATGCAGGGAGGAAGAGAGTTACTGGAGGCAGAAGTATAGAAGCCTTTGGCTGAAGGAAGGAGACAAAAACACTAGTTACTTCCATAAGCATGTGGAGGCAAGGAAACATTATAAGGCAGTCACAGAAATTCAAGTTCAAAACACAACAATCTCAGATCCAGAAGGTATCAAACAAGCAGCCTTCGAAACCTTTTCATCCCTCTATTCAAAAGAAAAAAGGGAAGACATTGAGCCCCAAAGGTACCCCCTCTCCATCATTCCAACTCTCATAAACGAGGACATTAACCGCAATCTGCTAAAGGAAGTTTTGCAGCAAGAAATAAAGGAGGATCTGGATCAAATGAATCCGGACAAAGCCCCTGGACCAGATGGATTTACAACTAGATTTTATCAACATTGTTGGGCGATAATCAAATCTGACCTCACCAAAATGATAAGGAGATCGCAATCAAGTAGAAAACTAGGAGGGAGCACTAACTCGGCCTTCCTGGCTCTCATCCCGAAGGAGAAAGGAGCACTCAGTTTCAACCGATTCAGGCCAATCTCACTTTGCAATACTAGCTATAAAATCCTCACTAAGATTATAGCAAACAGATTGAAAACAATTCTCCCCCAGATCATCCCAGAAAACCAGGGAGGCTTCATCAAAGGTAGACACATTACTGACAACATCCTCCTGGTCCAAGAGGCCCTCCATTCAAGCATCCGAAGGAACGAAAAAGGTATGATTATCAAGCTCGACCTTGCCAATGCTTTTGATAGAGTTAATCACAGTTTCTTATTTGAAGTTATGAAGAAATTCGGTTTTGATCAATCTTTTGTTAACTGGATTAAAGCCTGCATAGGCTCACCCTAGATAGCCCCCATGGTAAATGGAAGAGTAACAAAATTCTTTCAAGCTTCTCGAGGTCTAAGGCAAGGGTGCCCCCTCTCACCCCTCCTCTACGCAATCCAAGCCTCTGTTCTAAGCTATCAGTTGGGAAACTCCCAAGCCCAAAGCATACTGCAGGGTCTAAGAATAGCGCAAGGGGTTAAAGACATAAACCACGCTCAATTCGCGAATGATACTCTGCTGTTAGGTGGAGCAAACTCAATAATCGCAAAAAAGTTTAAAGAAGAACTTGAGGCTTATACTTCAGTTTCAGGAAGTGAAATAAGCAAAGCAAAGTGCAAGATATATGGTTGGAATATCACGCCCAATGAAATGATTGGGATTGCAAGAGTACTAGGGATGGAAGGACACACCAATTGGGAGTCCTTCACTTATCTTGGAATCCCTATATTTAAGGCCGCCCCAAGAGCCTCTCAGTGGAATCATCTAATTGACAAACTCAAGAAGAAAATGTCCAATTGGGGGGCGAACTGGCTAAATCTAGCAGGAAAAGTTGTCCTTATTAAGGCAGTTCTGGCCAGCATACCCATCTACCAGAGTTTGTTGCTCCTAGCCCCTTGCTCCACAATACAAAAAATCGAAGCTCTGCAAAGACACTTCCTTTGGGAAGGAGGGAAATAGACCGGAAGGAAATTGCATCTGATAAGCTGGGAAAAATCCTCTAAACCTCTTCTGGAAGGTGGCCTCAATTTTAAAAACCCCCGCATACAGAACCTTGCACTGGGGGCAAAGCTTCTGTGGAACATAGTCTCCGGAGCACTTGCTTGGAGCAAAGTAGCTCTCTGGAAAAAGTATTTTAGGGGGGCGCGGGAACGTTGCTTAGAAATTCCTTGCGAGGAACCTAAAGGTTCCCATTTTCTAACCCTCTACAAAAAAGCCTTACCCCTCTTCATTCCTCACCTCACCTGGGTGCCAAGAAATGGGAGGAAAATCAAAATCTAGAATGACTCAATACTAGGAGACCCTCCCCTTGATTCGAGATAGGACCTGAGACGGCTTAAAAACTGGATGGGAAACCAAAATTTAAAGACTCTCGCTGATATCTCAGTTTGGGGCAATGACAGGCACCAGTCGTGGCAAGGGTGGGAAGTGGGAAATTTACCACCAGATCTAGAAGGAGAATGGAGAACCCTCAGACTCTGCCTACAGGGGAAAGCCCCTTTGAAAAAAAAGGGGAAGGATGAGAGAGGCTGGGGGGAAAATGCCAAAGCCTACACCGCTGCTAATGGCTATAGACTTTCTCTCAAGGTCCCCACTGCTCCAGAAAATCCGCTCATCTGTAAAGCGATATGGCATACCAAGTCCATTCTTAAAATTGATTTATTTATATGGACTCTATCCCATAACAGCATCCTAATAGGGGAAAGCCTCCAAAGGGAAGGGTGGGCAGGCCCCCACCGGTGTCCACTTTGCCAGCAGGCCGAAGAAACTACCAATCACCTCCTCCTCAGTTGTGCCTTCCCTAAAGAAGTATGGAGGTTGACAATCATATCAACAACTGAAGTCAACTGGCCAGAAGACATCAAAAGTCTCCCCCAGCATTGGGATACATTATACCCATTCCAGAACCAAAATCAAAGTCAAGCCTTTGCACTGTGGAGAATTCTTCCAAAGTTTATTCTGTGGAACCTGTGGCTGGAAAGAAACAGCAGGATCTTCAGAGAAAGGAAAAGGAGTGCACTCATCATGGTAGCCAACATCCAGGCACTTTTTGGAGAGAGCACCCAATACTTATGTCAGTCTAATTACAACGGGAAGCTAGATGATTTGGAGGTTCTCTGGCTGGATCATTTCAAAATTCGAAGCGCAAATGGAGTCTCAACTATCTCTCCAAACACTGAGGATTGGGAAATAAGAAAAGAGAAACAAGAGTTTGACAATTGGAAGCAAGAAAAGAAGGCTTATATCCTATCTTTTGACGGGGCCTCCAAAGGAAACCTGGGGCTGGCAGGTGGAGGTCGGATAATTGAGAGCCCCAATGCAGAAATAATCATTAGTTACGCTCTGGGATTAGGTACTGAGACCAACAACATTACAGAAGCCATGGCATTGTGGCAAGGACTTCATCAAGCCAAGAAGAAGGGGATCCATGAACTGGTCATAGTTGACGACTCCAGACTGATAGTCAGAGCCATTATTTTCTGGACTCAAACCCAAAGCGCCAAACTAAAAAATCTTTTGAGAAAAATTCGCCTCCTTCTCACCAGCTTCAGCTCATATGAGATATTTCACATCTTAAGAATGTTGAATGAGAAGGCTGATGTGGAAGCTAATAAAGGCGTTCTTCTGGCACCAGGAAGCTTGATCCTCAACGTAAATGTGTCCACCATGGAGATACCGTAATCCAAGACTCCCCCTGCATATATCCAGCAAGTGGTTGGGATGGGGAAAAGGATGACAGGGGAATCGACCAAGATCGGTCAGACAGAGCCGAGCCATTGGGGGATCGGGACAAAGGGAAGTACCACGACCAAGGCGTCAGCAGGTAGGACGGGGACAGGAGTACCCACTACCCATACCTCTCGGCCTCTGCAGCCCAGGGCGAAATCATGAGGGTCGAGGGGCGCGAGATTAAAGCAAGTTAGCAGTCTCAAGACCAAACCATTCCTACACGTTGCCCTCCTCCGCTTGCGAATTTGAAGAGTCAGGGAGTGCAATTAAGGGGACGACTAGAGCAATGGAAGCCAACTCTAGCGCGAAACCGAGTGTGGAGGAATGGCTGAAGATCATGGACACAACCCTAGAGAATCTGAAGCAGATGCTGCAATACCAACTGGACTTTCTGGAGAACCTGGACTCAGAAGCAGGTAGAAGGTTGGAACAGTTAGAGCAAGATATCTCCACTACAAAGATTGGTTTCTCTGAAGAGATGAGTAAGCTACACCAAGAGCTCAAGAACCCGCAGAAAGAGTTTGAACAGAGAGTCGAGCATCTGGAAGAGAAAATGTCCCAGCTCAACAGAGAATGGAGGAATGATCTAGAAAGCTAGTCCTGCTACTATGTCTGAAGTAATCCACTCCCTCTACAACATCTTGACATTTTGTATAGAAGTCAAGACTTTAAATAAGACTGTATTATCTGGTCACTGTTAGATCCTGCTGAATGTGGGCATTGTATGGGTATTTAGGAGCAATGTTAAGCTCCTTTCTGGCAGATGCTCAATGAAGCTCAGCCATTTTGTAACCACATTTAGTGGCTAGTCCACATTTAATATAAATCCTCTACCCGTTTTGGTAAAAAAAAAAACAAAAAAAAAACAATAAAGTAGATAACTTGAAACTCCCAAGTTCAGACTTGCCAACCCATGTTCCCAGGTTCCAACGCATTCTATCTATTTTTCACTTGGCAATGCATGCTATTGCATTTGCAGCATGGTAACACATAGTATAAATCTAGGAAACGTGCAACTAATCCCCCTGATAGATATCGATGGTAATGGATATTGTCTTAGCTCGTCCATGACCTAAAGTGCGCAACCATGGAAGCCATGGCCAGTCCCCATGGGATCTGCCATGGCGACCATGCCCATTGTGCCAAAGATCTAGTTTATGCTTTCAACTAGACTACTCTGCATATTTTCTCAAGTAATGAGACGCTAGAGGGAAACAAGGTGAAATTGTAGTAGATTTTCCATGTGTAAGCAAATAAACAACGAAATATACTTATAACAAGGGAAATAGATGCAAAGAAGCTATTCCCTACCTCATATATATTTTAAGTATTTGTATAAATGAGATGTCATGCTGTAAATTGACAAAAACTATCTATTAGTGTAGATTCCATAGAAATAACTGAAAGACTATCCTTCTAAACATTTTCCTACCGCGTATCGCTTGAAGAAAACAAGTTAAGGGTAGCACTGTGTGAACAAAACTTCTATTTAGATTATCCATAAGAGGACTCCAAATATTATTGTTTCCTAACTATTTTCTGCAATGTCACACTGTTAAACTAATTAAGTAAAAAGCATTTCAAAATGCTAGACATCAATCTTCTTAAAACAAAGAATTATTATGTGGGCACGATTTGAAAAACATTATGTTGAATAATGTATTCCTAAAAATCAGAAAAGAGTTAAAAGTATCGAAGATTTCTTGGAAATTTTCATTCCTTACAACTATCTATAACAATAAAGTAGATAACTTGAAACTCCCAAGTTCATACTTGCCAACCCATGTTCCCAGGTTCCAACGCATTCTATCTATTTTTCACTTGGCAACGCATGCTATTGCATTTGCAACATGGTAACACATAGTATAAATCTAGGAAACGTGCAACTAAGCCCCCTGATAGATATCGATAGTAATGGATATTGTCTCGGCTTGTCCATGACCTAAGGTGCGCAACCATGGAAGCCATGGCCAGTCCCCATGGGATCTGCCATGGCATCCATGCCCATTGTGCCAAAGATCTAGTTTATTCTTTCAACTAGACTACTCTGCATATTTTCTCAAGTAATGAGACGCTGGAGGGAAACAAGATGAAATTGTAGTAGATTTTTCGCATGTAAGCAAATAAACAGTGAAATATACTCATAACAAGGGAAATAGATGCAAAGAAGCTAGTCCCTACCTCATATATATTTTAAGTATTTGTATAAATGAGATGCCATGCTGTAAATTGAAAAAAACTATCTATTAGTGTAGATTCCATAGAAATAACTGAAAGACTATCCTTCTAAACATTTTCCTACCGCGTATTGTTTGAAGAAGACAAGTTAAGGGTAGCACTATGTGAAAAAAACTTTTATTTAGATTATCCATAAGAGGACTCCAAATATTATTGTTTCCTAACTATTTTTTTCAATGTCACACTGTTAAACTAATTAAGTAAAAAGCATTTCAAAATGCTAGACATCAATCTTCTTAAAACAGAGAATTATTATGTGGGCATGATTTGAAAAACACTATGTTGAATAATGTATTCCTAAAAATCAGAAAAGAGTTAAAAGTATCAAAGATTTCTGGGAAATTTTCATTGCTTACAACTATCTATAACAATAAATTAGATAACTTGAAACTCCCAAGTTCAAACTTGCCAACCCATGTTCCCATGTTCCAACGCATTCTATCTATTTTGCACTTGGCAATGCATGCTATTGCATTTGCAGTGTGGTAACGCATAGTATAAATCTAGGAAACATGCAACTAAGCCCCCTGATAGATATCGATGGTAATGAATATTGTGTGCTCGATTATGTTCTTGAATAGAACCAATCCTCGGAGAAAACTGAGTTGGGCAGGATAATTTCTTATGTTCTTAGGACATCACTTTATAAAGGTGAAACATTTGTTTTCATTACTCTAGTTGGAATCTTAAAAACTAAATTCTCAACATATGTGATTGGCATTCATTCAACCTTCAGAGATTTTGTGTTTGGTTTAACAAGAGATGGCATATTAAATTGTGCCAACAATCATTGTGCAACAACAATACCTCTCATGGCTACAAGAAGATTAAATTGCAGAAATTTCCAGCTTAAATTTCATACTCTCAGCCTTATTCAATCTTCAAGAATTATTTTTCCTCAGAGACTTTCAGGTTAGCTAATTCTATGACTTCTTTGCTGGAAATATAGTGTTATATTTTCCATTTGCGAATCTAATAAATGCAAGGGAATGAATTAAAAAAGGGAAACTCGTCAGCGTGGAGTATTGAAACTACAAAAACAAGCAATAAATAGTCTGTCGTGTCTCAATAGTTTGTTGTATTGGTTAATTTTGTTTGTGTATTCACTCCTTGGTTTTAGTCTGGAATATCAGATTAAATAATGCTTATTCAACGATTTATTAGTTATTCAGTGAGTCAATTATAGGCTGAGAAATCGATCGAAAATATATACCAAAACCGGGTTGTTGAAAAAATCACGGCTTTGTCAATTTTTTGCCGATAGTAGTTGGGCATCCATGTCATTTTAAAAGAAAAAATTTCCCTCTTTTTTCAACTTTTTTATCCGATGATTTTTGTGAAGAAGGGAGAGCATCAATTTAGTTAACAGAGACGGGGAAAATGACATTAGGGGCCTTTCCTTGGCCGTTGGGAACTAATTGAGAGAGAAGGGCCTCTTCAACTATATATCCAGGTCCAAGTATTCTAACACATATGACCATTTATCATATTTTCTATTTGAATGAATTAACTAAATACGATTTTTTGCAAAAATATCGAATATTTTAAGGAATGAAATCTTTGTCATATTTATTGCTTTGGATTCTTATGTACTAAATTAATTTAAAAAATATCATATATAGTTTTGAAATAGTTTACCTCAATCCTACCTATGGATTGACGAGTCCTCCACTATGGCTACAAATGGAGAAATCCTTGCAACAGATGAGAAGTGGCATGGTTGGTCTACCACTACTCAAGAATTCTTTGCAAGGGATGAGAAGTGTCTCGTTGGATTCCTTCATGCCGAGAGCTAAACCTCGTAATGGATGCAAAGTGCCATGGATTCTCTACAACTATTAGAGAGGCTTTTTGTGGGATTCCTTCATGGCCAGAGCTTCTTTCTTCATAAATAGCAATGGATACCCTACCCTAATGCATGCTAGAGGTGTTTCAAAATTACTGAAGAAGAAGCTCAAGGTTATGGTAGCAAGGTTCAATCAACCCCGTTGAAGGTTATGGCAGCAAGGTTCAATCAACCCCATTGCAAGAAGAGGGACATGGATATTTTAGGGATGTTTTAATATCGACACTTGGCAAAGGAATGATCAATACGTGGTTTCTAGGGGTAAGGAATAGAGGAGGTAGGTTTCCAAGTGGTGAGGAGTAGAGGAGGGAGGTTGTCAGAACATCGACTGCAGTGGGTGAGGCGGTGAGGAGCTGAGGCACATTTATAACAGTTAACCTTAGAACTAGCCAATGACAAATTTGTTTTATCAAAATTCATTTTCCCATTCTAAAAAATATTTGAAAATAATATCCCACCACCATAGCTATTTAGTCCCATCTGTTACATATAGACCAATTAAAAAATCTGAATATAAAGTAGTAATAATTGAAAAAACCATTTTTAATTTTACAAAAGTTTAAATAATAAACATTTTTGGGCAAACTTTGGTTATGATTACAAAATCCAGGGAAATAATACACAGTCAAAAGACTTTGACTAATGATCAAAAACTATAGTCCCTACTTGAGGTAGGGACTAACAAGAGGCCATAACCCTTATTAGTCCCCGCCTCACGACAACATGGACTCTTGTAAAAAATTTCCGTTTTTCAAATACTTCATGTCACACACCCACTATGGCATAATAAAATTTTCGATTTTCCTCAAGGGACAGAATCCCCGAAATCCTACGGGGGCCTAGCGCAGGCTAGTTCTTCCCTATTCACCTCCTTGTGATCGTGGGTTAGGACCACAGGCCAAACAAACCAAGTTCCTTTTCGTGTTTCGCGACTCAACGATACAAGTGAGTCCAATCTTAAAGGTAGAATGGCGAGGGGGCTCTGGAATGAAACCCTGGTTGTAGATCCGGGTGTGCAGATTATGGTCGTCCAGATCTACCCGCTGCTTAACGACAAAGAACTAGCTCCCTTTTCCTTAGTCCCTATCTCGATAGGACCACATACGCACCTAAATGCAAGTGCCTTTCACAACTCGTGACCTCGTGAGTTGTGAGTCGAAGACCCTCGAATTTTCTTCACCGATCGCCGATACCTGAGATTCCGATATGGTATGGCCCCTCCTTATTAGCGCTCTCCACGCGTGACCACCAGCTAGGGCTAACTACTAGCCTTGCTCCCAACTTGCAAGCTCACAAGTTGAAAGGTTGAACCTCTGGGCCCTTCTTTTACAAAACCCCGAGACGCGAAAGTCAGAGAAGGTTTGACTCCTTTCGGGCTTCTTGGAACTCGCAACTTCGCGACTTGAGTTGTAGGGCCTTTGTGCTCCTTTCTTACGAGAACCTGAAGTATGAGAAGTCAACAAGATGTTGACTCCCATTTCAAACGACATGTGTCCACCACCTGTCACCACTTCTCCCCCTCTCTGGGCATCTTATCGTCACACCACCTATCAACCATGTGGGTCCCACGAAGCAGACATGCCACATGTTGCAAAAGCTCTCGCAACTCGCAAGCTCATGACTTCTGCAGTCGAAACTGATTCCCCTCAACCTCCAAGACCCCGATATGCGATATGGCGAGGAGATCCTGACTCAATGGTTGCTCCTACTTCTCTCTATTCGAGACTTCGTGACTCCGAGGGTTTGGTCTTCCACATCCAAACTCATGAATCCCTGATACGCGATGTATCAAGACGTCAGATCCCATGGCTGTCCTTCCTCTTTGATCAACGACCCAGATCACATCGCGATCTCACAAATCGGGACTTCGTGACTGCAAGAGCCTGGTCTTCCACCTCCAAACTCACGAATCCTTGATACGCGATGTATCGAGACGTCACATCCCATAGTTGTCCTTCCTCTGTGATCAACGGCCTAGATCACATTGCGATCTTGCAACTCATAACTTCCTGACTCCAAGAGCATGGTCTTCCACCTCCAAACTGACAAATCCTCGATGCGCGAAATGGTCAGATCTCTGCCACCTGTCCTCCAACATGGACGGTCTTGATCCTCTCACAACTTTGCCACTCACGAGGTCAAGAGACTTCCTCCTCTGACTCTCGATGTCTGAATCCCCGATAGAGAGGATCTCGCGACACGCGTCCTCATTCCAACGGACGGCTCAGATTCTTCTGTGACCTCGCCACTCAAAAATTCTATCCTCTCACCTCGGTGAGTCCCGATGCCCGAGTCTCTGAAGCGGATGATCTTGCGACACGTGTCCTCCCGCAGACGGATGACTCTGATCCTGTTGCAAATTCATAACTTCTGATGTTGAGTGTCTATACCTTCATCCTCTGGACTCCCGAACTTCCGAATCGCCGATATCCCGATACAGCCCCTTCGGGACTTTCGCTCTGCTGCTCTTCGCGTGAGGTTTTAAACCTCGTGCAATTCTTGAAAGATTCAACAGTTGTCGGGTTTTCTAACTAAGATCTGACGACTCAGATCTGTCCCATGCTATACCCTCTCCCATTTCTCCCTGGATGTGGAAAAACCAATGGTCTAGATACTCTTACAGACCTTGGGGATGTACAGTCCTAATTCCTTTGCTACTCACAAAGATAAAGGAAAAATGGGGTTAAGGCATTTAATGCCCTCGTGTATTCCTCCATTCTAATGGTCATGAATGACCGCAGATCTTTCGACAAGATCTCATCCATTGATCGATACTTATCCTTCGAATCCTCAAGGGATTCTACAACCTCTGTGCCTCTACAAAGTCTTTGCACACAAAGTGCTACCTCTTCTGAGATTTTCAAAAGGGTGTCTCTATGGGGAGGTTTAACCAGGGTATCACCTGAGACAGATAAGGGAATAGATTTCCTGAGAAATGGCTTGAATTCTGAATCGATTCAATGTGCGTCTATACATATAAATCTATTTATAAACATAAGCCATACGTGGCCCTTCCATTATAAGCATGCAACCACCATTTCTGAATCAAAACACTACATAAGCAGTCTTATACTCAAACCATTCATAAAACTGCACAGATTAAGAGCATATATGTCAACATATAAATTTCACAATGCAAGATGTAAAACACTTATCAGAAATAACACCAGAAGTGAGTGAAACTGCAGAGAGGGGTGCTCGTTTCCACCCAACTGTAGGCTCAATGATTCCAATAGGATTTACCACTAGCCACCCCCGAGCTGAGACCACGATGCTACGAGACTACATCTCTGTTTTCCAGTGACCGAGAATGAGGGTTACTCTCCCTCTTCTCTGCTATCACTTACTCTATGTTTTCCAGAGTTCTCCTATTTTCCCTTGCATCTGCCCCCTCTATGCTTCTTCCTCACACATTTCCCCTTTGCGAGGTTGCGTGTGGCACAATTTCCCTCGTGGTGGTCAGGCCCGAGGCTCCTACGGATGGGCGGTTCACTTCCCCCATCCCTCATTAATTATTGAGGAGCCATCTACCTACCAACTTGCGAGTAATTTATTTCGGGTCAGCGAGCCGCTCTTGGTTCTCCGGGCCAGTGAAGTCCAAATATGGTATTGGTTTCAGTGGAATTTAATGCCACCTTTCTAGGTGCCTTCCACCACCTTTCTTCAGCCGTCGTGGTATCTTTTTCAGCATATCCCCACTCAGCAATCCTGCAATATATATATATATATATATATATATATATATATATATATAT
>JZKD02S0498039.1:6095-16975 GCA_000966675.3 Picea glauca | reverse complement strand
GGCATTTAACAGCATTGATATCTGTCAGTGGAATTTAGAAGCATTCATATCTGCAATAAAAAGAAATAAGCACTTCCACAAGATAGGACACAATTTCGTTGGCAAATTTATTACATCCACAAACAAAAGGGACTTTACATCAACGGAGAAAAAACAAAGACTCCAATAAGGACAAAACCATGAATAATACACCGGTAAAATATGGCGACCGATCGGTATAGGCGTCAGGTAATACGAGGCATTTTAAAGTAGACCACGGATAAGTGTACTATAATGACTAAGTAGTGCGACGTTGCGATAAAAAAAATGAACTTTAGGTTCTAAGTTGCAGAGCCCCCTCGTCTTAGTTTCGGCCGGCGGAAGATGATAGCTTGCTTGCCTTGGCTTTCTTGCGTTGCTTGAACTCCCTGAGGGTCATGGCATCGAACAGTGGGGGATTGTTTTTATCGATCAACTGTTTGAGTGGGCCGACCACCAAATCCAGAGGAGGATTACAGAATACAGGCCACGACATCCTCACTTTATCCTTGCTCACCAACGTCCTGTGCAATACGCTCTTGTACCTTCCGTTGCTCAACGTCTGTAAAAGGAAATGTTACTAAATATAGAATAGCTAATTACTAGACTAGTTAGGATAGAATAAACGAACAAGTTACCTGAAGTTGGTCGCCGATGTGGATGATAAGCGTGTTGGGTACGTACTTGGCAGTCACCCAGTCATTGTTCTTAAATATTTGAAGTCCCGGCACGTCGTTCGGCTTCAGGACGGTTAAAGCACACATGTCGGTATGAGGGAGCACTCCCAGCGCCATCTCTGGTTGAGGGCACGGTGGGTAAAAGTTTATCTTCAATTCCATTTCCAAATTCTCACCTCCCAGGGCGTCTTTCACTGTGGATTTTTCTAAGCCAAGATCTATTGAAAAGGCCGCCAGCAGCTTATCTACCACTCCCAAGACTCGTCTTCCATATTCCTCCGTGACCTCTCTGCACTTCAAAATACATTATGTTATCCATCTATCGATCATAAACAAAAATCTACAAGTATGAAAGGAAGGGTGTTATACCTATAAAAGGAAGGGTGTTTGGGCCATCTGTTGAAATCCGTGAGAGAGGGAGGCCACAACGTATGAAAATAGAAATCAGACCAACCCTGCCTGCCATCGCTGGTGCATTTAAGCTTGGTGCCATAACCCTCAAAACGGTCATCTGTAACGCCTTCAAGATTGGCGTAGGCCTCCTTTTCCTCTTGCGGGAGATCGAAGAACTCTCTGCCAGCAGCTTGCAGGCGTTCACCAAGTGCCTCAGATATTCCATGGTTGACCACCTGGAAAATTCCCCATTCCTGGCTGGCTCTTCCAATTTCTGTCAGCGTTTTTTCACGAAGTTCATCCACTTCTAAAGAAGACAAGTCTATGACTGGTATCTCGAACTCGTGAAAAGTTTCGAGAGTGGGCCTCTCGTAAACAGGCCGAACGAACTGGGAAGGAATGGATTGCAAACCACTTAGAGAGACGGCCTGCACTCTGGCGGTTGCCATGACTTCACTCTTCAATGATCAGGCAATCACCACACTCAACACTGTGCTGCCCAAAACTCGTATAAATAGACCACCTTCGCCTCAACCGTGTAATTTGCGGAGGACCACGTCGTTCTTTACAGGGCCACCATTGGCAGTTGGTTGTGCGGTGAATTATGAAGCCACGCAACGATGTCAGTGGGATTTTGCGGTGAATTAGGAATCCACGCAACGATCAAATTAAACTCGTTGTGGCCCAATCTTTAACGCATCTGACAGAGCATCTGTCACAATACATTTAATAACGCATTTAATATAAACTAGCATAGCAGTTAAATATCTACTGGTGAATTTAGAAAGGTTGATAAAATGAAATGAATTCTTAAAAAATATATTAAATTTTATTATTGATTAACAAATAAATGGTTTAGCTTCATTCATCTATTTTAAATTAATGATTGAAATCAGAGCCATTTATTTTGTGTGACTATTAAGAATATTCCAACCATATTTAATCCTGTCCATAGAAAACTTATTAAGCACTAAACCCCTATTAAATCTGCCTATTGTAAATAAATGTACGTCTTTCGGCGTAAACATACAACAGAGTGGGAAAATACATTCATACTGTTTCTTTCTTCCCTTAAAATTGGTCCCAATTTTTTGTAAAATTGGTTCCAAATTTGATAGTAATTATGTTGGGGAGTCAAACTTTGATTTTGTTAACGGAATTTTGTTAACGGAATTTTAATTTTAATTTTGATTTTTTTTGATAAAACTAATTTAAACATTTTACATTTTGAATTTTTTTTAATTTTTATTATTAAAATTGAAATACATAATTTTTGATAATTTTTGATGAAATTGTAATTTTGAATATATAAATAAATTCAATATTTGAAAAACTCTTATTACATTTTAATTATATTATCATTAACATAATTACATAATTTATGATTGATAAACGCCTAAAAGCTATAATAGTTGAAGGCAGATTTTGAAAAAACCCTACATTAAAGATTGATAAACGCCTAAAGGCTATAATAGTTGAAGGCAGATTTTGAAAAACCCTAACTGTAATCCTAAAGATATAGCCCAAAGCAAATATAAAAACAAAAGCATATAGCTAATCTTGTTGAAGGGGCTCCTCTGATGGTTCGGCAAGAGGGACTTGGGCGTACATGATTCCAAATATAGGTTTCTGTACAGATTAAAATTTCGTGCAAATTAAGGGGTTGCCTAAACTATTTGTGCGTAGACCAAACAAGATATGTATATAATATTATTCTAGCTTTTCTCGGCCTATTGAAGTTCGTCCATTGTTGTTTGTCCATTTTTTTAGTTAATGGGTAGAGGAAGCCAACTGGCAAATATGACAAGTGACAAGTGGGTAATGCTTAGTTTTACCAGAAATATATTAAACTTGGTTGAAATGTAAATTTCACATTGTGAAAAGATAAAAAGTTAATGGTGAAGTAAATATTTAATGTCAAGTAAGTTTGTTAATCACCTAAATGTGATTAAATATGGCAATCAGATGATCAAAGAATAATTTTTTAATCTGATTAAATAAATGTGAAAAAGTAAACAAGGTAATCAACATCTTTAATTGCATTTTAGATTAAAAGATCATTAACTGTACCCATTTCCAATAAATGTAGCCTCCAAACCTAACACCAACAACCACTATATCTAGAATTCCAACATTCTTATTACATTTTGATTGTGATATCTCAACAACTATATCTACATTTCCAACATGCTTTTAAGGTTTTAGAAAAATAAAATATTTAAACTATGGTTAAAACATATCAAACCTAAAACTACAGGGTTACGGATTTTGGACTGGGGGCAAAATGGAAGGGAGCACCGTGTCCAACACGGCTCTTTTGAGGGATGACGTTTTATAGTTTTATGGACAGGATTAGCTCTTTTGAGAGATGATGACGATC
Source organism: Picea glauca (assembly GCA_000966675.3). Lineage (NCBI taxonomy): Eukaryota > Viridiplantae > Streptophyta > Pinopsida > Pinales > Pinaceae > Picea > Picea glauca. The sequence goes on along the minus strand of JZKD02S0498039.1, from coordinate 13,507 downwards.
TATAGCTTTACGGACAGGCATATTAATCCTAAATATCAGTGAAACAAACAACTTTTTTTTTATCAGGCTGTAGTAAAATTTGAATATTCTTAAGTCGGAGGATAAAGATTCATCCCATCTTTTCTATATTCCAAGTAGTGATAAAATTTGAAAGGATATTCGTAATGTCAGAATGTATATTCATTCCATTTTTTATTATAAATAATATATTTTAATTGGCCAAAATAAATTAAAATATACAAATTGTTTTTCAATTTTTATTCTTTACAAGGTTCAGAAATAATAGTAAATATATATTATATTTCAAATGTAATATTTTTTTAAGGGTATATATACATTATAGATAAACAAATTTCANCCAAAACTCGTATAAATAGACCACCTTCGCCTCAACCGTGTAATTTGCGGAGGACCACGTCGTTCTTTACAGGGCCACCATTGGCAGTTGGTTGTGCGGTGAATTATGAAGCCACGCAACGATGTCAGTGGGATTTTGCGGTGAATTAGGAATCCACGCAACGATCAAATTAAACTCGTTGTGGCCCAATCTTTAACGCATCTGACAGAGCATCTGTCACAATACATTTAATAACGCATTTAATATAAACTAGCATAGCAGTTAAATATCTACTGGTGAATTTAGAAAGGTTGATAAAATGAAATGAATTCTTAAAAAATATATTAAATTTTATTATTGATTAACAAATAAATGGTTTAGCTTCATTCATCTATTTTAAATTAATGATTGAAATCAGAGCCATTTATTTTGTGTGACTATTAAGAATATTCCAACCATATTTAATCCTGTCCATAGAAAACTTATTAAGCACTAAACCCCTATTAAATCTGCCTATTGTAAATAAATGTACGCCTTTCGGCGTAAACATACAACAGAGTGGGAAAATACACTCATACTGTTTCTTTCTTCCCTTAAAATTGGTCCCAATTTTTTGTAAAATTGGTTCCAAATTTGATAGTAATTATGTTGGGGAGTCAGACTTTGATTTTGTTAACTGAATTTTGTTAATAGAATTTTTTTATTTAAGTTTTGGTTATATTTAAGATGACTTAGATGTTTGGTTTTTTTTTTTAAATGATTTGATTTTAACTAAGATGAATTTAAACATTTTAATTTTAATTTTGATTTTTTTTGATAAAATGAATTTAAACATTTTACATTTTGAATTTTTTTTAATTCTTATTATTAAAATTGAAATACATAATTTTTGATAAAATTGTAATTTTGAATATATAAATAAATTCAATATTTGAAAAACTCTTATTACATTTTAATTATATTATCATTAACATAATTACATAATTTATGATTGATAAACGCCTAAAAGCTATAATAGTTGAAGGCAGATTTTGAAAAAACCCTACATTAAAGATTGATAAACGCCTAAAGGCTATAATAGTTGAAGGCAGATTTTGAAAAACCCTAACTGTAATCCTAAAGATATAGCCCAAAGCAAATATAAAAACAAAAGCATATAGCTAATCTTGTTGAAGGGGCTCCTCTGATGGTTCGGCAAGAGGGACTTGGGCGTACATGATTCCAAATATAGGTTTCTGTACAGATTAAAATTTCGTGCAAATTAAGGGGTTGCCTAAACTATTTGTGCGTAGACCAAACAAGATATGTATATAATATTATTCTAGCTTTTCTCGGCCTATTGAAGTTCGTCCATTGTTGTTTGTCCATTTTTTTAGTTAATGGGTAGAGGAAGCCAACTGGCAAATATGACAAGTGACAAGTGGGTAATGCTTAGTTTTACCAGAAATATATTAAACTTGGTTGAAATGTAAATTTCACATTGTGAAAAGATAAAAAGTTAATGGTGAAGTAAATATTTAATGTCAAGTAAGTTTGTTAATCACCTAAATGTGATTAAATATGGCAATCAGATGATCAAAGAATAATTTTTTAATCTGATTAAATAAATGTGAAAAAGTAAACAAGGTAATCAACATCTTTAATTGCATTTTAGATTAAAAGATCATTAACTGTACCCATTTCCAATAAATGTAGCCTCCAAACCTAACACCAACAACCACTATATCTAGAATTCCAACATTCTTATTACATTTTGATTGTGATATCTCAACAACTATATCTACATTTCCAACATGCTTTTAAGGTTTTAGAAAAATAAAATATTTAAACTATGGTTAAAACATATCAAACCTAAAACTACAGGGTTACGGATTTTGGACTGGGGGCAAAATGGAAGGGAGCACCGTGTCCAACACGGCTCTTTTGAGGGATGACGTTTTATAGTTTTATGGACAGGATTAGCTCTTTTGAGAGATGATGACGATCTATAGCTTTACGGACAGGCATATTAATCCTAAATATCAGTGAAACAAACAACTTTTTTTTTATCAGGCTGTAGTAAAATTTGAATATTCTTAAGTCGGAGGATAAAGATTCATCCCATCTTTTCTATATTCCAAGTAGTGATAAAATTTGAAAGGATATTCGTAATGTCAGAATGTATATTCATTCCATTTTTTATTATAAATAATATATTTTAATTGGCCAAAATAAATTAAAATATACAAATTGTTTTTCAATTTTTATTCTTTACAAGGTTCAGAAATAATAGTAAATATATATTATATTTCAAATGTAATATTTTTTTAAGGGTATATATACATTATAGATAAACAAATTTCAYAAAAGYTTAATTTTTATTGTTTTCTTAAAAAAAATCAGTGTATTAAAAATAATAACATAAAATTTAATACACAATCASTGTATTAAAAATAATAACAGTGTATTAAAAATAATAACATAAAATKTAATACACAATCAGTGTATTAAAAATAATAACATAAAATKTAATACACAATCAGTGTATTAAAAATAATAACATAAAATTTAATACACAATGTTGTAGTCAAMCATTTTTTTAGGACACCATAAAAGAGAGGATTTAGTTCTTTTAAAATCCCAAAAGCAGTTGGTATGTTTTCTTTGTTTTATTACAAGAAATATTTATTACAATAATATTGGGGGAAGTAAACGCAGCTATAAGACTTCAAAGTTTGTCAATAAGATATCAGATAAATGAGATTTAAAATTTAAAATAAATTATTATTTTTTAAAACTTTGGATAAAGGAGTGTGTATTTTATGGTCAACCATGAACTAATAGAAAGTCAAGCCTAACTCAAAACTATATACCATGCCTATCGGCAAGTATAATAAGAGCCATCAAGAGAGCCTAATTGCTCTATAGTCTTTTAGGAGCATGCAAATATGTGATTGTATTTTAGGGACCTAACCCTTTATGTAGGGAGAATAATACATTTTCCATGCAATAAATGTCGACATTAGTTAATAAGGCCAATTTAATAAATGTGAACAAGTCAATATAAGAAGACCTCATAGAAGCTTTCGCTTCTAGAAAGATCTTCCTCTAGAATGTTCTTTAGAAGATAGAATTAGTATAAATAATAGTAGGAAGCATGAGAAATATTTCTCTTGAGAATTATTGTAATATAGCATTGCTCTGCTAGAGGTTGCCCCCTCCAAGAGGCAAGTGAAAATTGCTTCCTATCAAAAGAGATACTATTTTTTGTTGCGACTCTCTACATTTTATTGTTCCGCTGGAATTTTCTACAGTATTTCTGTTTTCTGCTTAATATAGTAGATCTGATACCTAACAAGTTGTATCATGGAACTTTCCTCTACGGAAACTGTGGGAATTGTTTTTTCATGGTAGAGACGAGGACTATCCATGCCTTTAAAGCATAGAGATATGTCGCTCAACAGGTAAAACTGCGGTGGGAATACTACACCCAGGAAATATAGATGGTTTCATGGGGTTTCCTAAAAAAAAAACATTTAACCTCGTTGAAAAACTTTGTAACCCCCGTTGGTACCCCTCAAGTAATACCGCATCAAATAGAATCTGTACACGACCATCACTCCCATGTATCGACAAGTAAATCAGGAGTCCCTTAGGTCTCCTAAAACCAGTGCTAGATCATCGGATCGACCTCCTGATTGCTATAGTGACACCGAGAATAACACTTGGGAAGATACTCTCCAGTACATGGGTAATCAGGTAGTACAACTAGCAGTATGATAGAGCCTCGTTAGTTAGATCCCTGAGATATTGGTTCGAGTACTAATTTTCAACCCCGCACATATATTAAAGAGCTATAGCATAGGGAAAACCCTTGTCTGTAGGAACCTTGTAAACCCTAACCCCTGGGAAGAAACATAATAGAAAAGGAACATACGAGATCTGTTGCAACACAACCTTTCCTCCTGTATTCTAGTTGAGAAATTCTAGTAGAATTTCTCATGTTAACAATTTGGGCCATTCATTACTGCAATATTGGGGCCGGAGTATAACTCTGTAGAAGTAAAAAAAAAAAGGAGTATAGTGGTCCCACCGACACCCTTATTTGGACCTATCCTGATGGGTTTTTGATCCAAAAAATGGAAGGAATTAATAACAAATTGACATTAACAAGATACTCATGAATGATTAAAGAGTTCAACCATCATAGACCATGCTGCAAATAAGAGAAGATAACAACAATAAGAAATAGAAATAGACAACAAGAACTTGTTAGCGGAGTTCACCAATGTGTGGCTACATCTTCGGGCCCACTTTCAAGTGAAGGACCTCTTTATTGATCTTTAAATGCTCAAGTTCTCTTTACAATGGCTCCTTGTTGTTACAAATAGGCTTCTGATCTATTGTACAAGACCTCCTTGTGTAGATGCACACATGCCTCAACAATCTCCTCTCAAAACATGACTAAAATGCCCCTCAAAACATGAGAAATGGGACATAAACTCAAACTCGTCTTTACATTTCCTGCATACAAAGTACCCTCTCAAGCTCAATAAGACTAGTTTATATAGTTTTTAGGCTTAGTTGGAGAATCCTAACTTCCCACAAAGATATTGCCTCTTTTTGGAATCAAATCCCCCTCCAAATGACCAAGAAATCTCCAAAAATGCCCAATCTAGGCCAAAACTATAGTAAAATAGGTACTTTGTTACAAAAAATTAAAATTAGCTCCTCTAGCCTAGGCGCGCACACATGTTGCAAGGTCATATGGATTAATATGGAAAAGCGCCAGACCCTTAGGGGCTACGCGTTGGCCCCTCCTTCACAACTCTTGGTCGTATGGCGCTAAAAAGGGAATTGTGGGCCGATTGGTGCGCCCAACTACTGATCACCGCCTCGAGTCATATGGCTTCAGGTGTGCGCTAGTACATGGACCCCGTGCCTGTCACTGATCCATGGAGTGGAGCATCGCGTATATGCCAGTGGTTGTGTGGAGTGATAAAACTACGGGCTGGGGCTAGGCCCTAGCCCCCCTTTTCACCTCCACCCATACAATAGCACATTGAAATAAATATTTGTGCCATAGTTTAACAAGCCATATAGCAGGCGGGTTGGTACCCAGCCTACCCAAAGCGCTCCCCATACCAAATTTCATGCGGTCGATTCCCGGATAGGTCCGAATAAATTTTACCCCAGCCAACGAATGATGGGGTGCCACGTGGTAGCCCATGTTTGGGCCACGTGGCATTGTTTAACTTGCCCGTGAATGTGACACTTGTCGAATGATGGATGGTCCATGTCTGCCACAGACCCAATCAACATGTTGTTGCTCTGCCACGTGTCACAATTACACGTCAGCATGACGTCATGCTGACGTCAGTGTTGACTTTTTGCCTATTGATTGTTGACTTTTTGCTTGTTTGGGAAATCTATCAAAGTGTGATAACTTTCGCATACGATGTTTGTTTGAGGAAGTAAATATATGGCTGGAATCACCGCGAAGATTCAGACGCAATAGAATTGGTTTCATCCGATTTCGAGAAATTTCATTTTTTAGCATTTTCTGGACCTGAGGAGCCTCCTCGATCATTCCTCCCCACTTGGAAGCTTTTGGACCACCAAAAGTCTGGTATCAGTTGGTAAATAAGTGAGGATATTGTGCCCTCACTTTTATGGTCTCCATCCACTTGGCATGACTTGGATTTGTGCCCTTTAATCCCACTCGAAGATACTCCACATCGCCCCTGCGAGAAGTACAAACTCTTTTGTCCAAAATGGTGTCTTCCTGTAACTCATTCATATACTCAGGAGAAAAATATTCTATGGTAGGAATCTGAACATTCTCTCCTTGATCCTCGATCATAGGAGGATCATACAATCTCAAGTTTTCCACATTTACAACTGAATAAATTTGCATATATGGAGGCAATTCTAACAGGAAAGCATTAGTACCAATCTTGTCTAAAATTTTGAAAGGACCATAACGAATTGGTTTTAGCTTTTTACCTTCTCCTTGCATTCGTTCCTTGTTGATGTATAACCAGACTTGATCTCCTTCTTTGCACTGATGATCAACTCGATTCATATCATGCCTTGCCTTGTACTTGGCTTGGCTTTTCTCCAATTGTTCCTGTACCCCTTGATGAATCAACTGGATCCGTTCAATGAAATTTTTAGCCCTATCCACATCACTGTGTCCTTCTATTGTAATTTATTTCCCAAATAAAAAATCCAAAGGAGATTTTGGCAAGTACCCCAAACATGTTTCAAAAGGATATCTCTAAGTAGAAGAATGCTTGGCTCACTTATACACATGTTGTACATAACACACATGTTCATCCCAAAGCTTAGGATGTTTGTTGCAATATGCCCGAAGTAGATTCACTACTCTTCTGTTCACCACCTATATCTGCCCATTCGTCTGTGGATGAAATGATGTGCTCTTCTTTAGCCCAGTGTCCATAAGTTACCACAAACTTGACCAAAATTTCCCCATGAACCTGGAGTCTCGATCAGATACAATAGAAGTAGGTAACCCAAAATGAACCCATACAGTTTCAAAGAACATTTGAGTTGTTTTTTCAGTTGTGACTTGATTTTTACAAGGAATTAGAACACACATCTTGCTGAACCTATCCACAACTACATAGAAATAATCATGACCCTTTCTAGACATAGGAAATTCCCCCAAAAAATCCATACATACAGTTTCCCATGGTTTAGAAGGAATAGGAAGTGGAGTGTACAATCCTGGCTTTCTGTTGCTTGGTTTTCTTTTTGCACACATAGTACATTCTTTTACATACTTAGACACATTTTCATGCATTCGAGGCCAATAACAAAATCTTTGTAACCGAGCAACTATTTTGTCTACACCAAAATGTCATGTTATAAGAGAAGTATGTGCCTCCCTGGTTACATAGACTCTTTCACTTTCTAGAATACATAATTTGCCCAAATGATACAAAAGTTTGTCTTTAATATGATAATTCGATTCTTCTTCTCTTTTACCATGACTTAAAGTTGCATAGACTTCCTTAAAATCTTTGTCCTCAACATATTGTTCAATGTAACTTTCATGAGTAATTGAATTGTG
>JZKD02S0497983.1:0-16975 GCA_000966675.3 Picea glauca | reverse complement strand
ATGTTGAGCATCCCATGATCCATTTACAGTCTACAGATTCGACCCTATCTGAAGAAGAATCAACCTAAGATATAACCAACTCACTTTGTCATAAGATTTGGCTAGATCTATTTTCATCACTACACTATCTTTTTTTTGAAATTTTAATGAGTGCATTCCTTCTTGAGCTATTCCAATAACATAGTGAATCTTCCTATTGAAACAAAATCCAAACTTTTAATCCAAATAACACCATACAAAAGATATTTAAGCCTATTAGTTATAATATTGGAAATGATTTTATAGACAAGATTGCATAAAGAAATTAGCCTAAAAACTTCAAAGGTAGTTGGATCATTTTTTTGGCATAAGAGTTATAAATGTGGAATTTAAAGCTCCTAAATTTTTCCTAGATTGTATAGATTCTTCCACTATTCTCAAGAGATCTCTTTCCAGTAAATCATAAAATCTAATAACAAATTTCCATAATCCATACATCAGGCATTGGATTTTTATCCTTTTAACAACTTTTAATTATTCTTTTGTCATTTTTTCTTCCAAGGCCTTATTCATGTCTTGATTGATTAGTCTAAGAAAAAGATGGATGATTCTCATAATTTCTCCAATGTTTGCAACTTCAAGGTCTTTGAAAATATTTTTTGAAATAACCTTTCCCCACTTCTGTAATTTCCTTGAAATTTGACCTTGGATCCATTAGCTTTGGAAATTTCCTAGATTGTATTTATATCCTTCCTATAGTTTGCATATTTGTGAAAAAAATTATATTATTGTCTCGTTCAGCTAGCCATATGGCTCTACTCTCGAGCCTCCTTTCTATTTCCTCTCTATGCAATGATTTCTTCTTTTTCCCTTCAAGCTTCTTTAAGGATTGTTATTCTTCTTTAGAGAAAATTATCCGTAAACGAGGGACTTATAGCCCACTCGCTTCACCAAGATGCATCATTTGCAGAAGCATCTTTTTGTCTTTGTCTCAAGATTCTACAAAGTGCCCTGCCTTGTGGAAACTACAAGGCCTCTATCCTCTACCTTGTACAAGGATCTCTATACTTCTGATAGCTACAAGACTTGTTCTCGATGCAACCTCTTTTCTACATTGCCTAGTATGCCAAAATATGTCTTCATGAGTGATATTTAATGGCCTAAGGGCATGTGTGCTCAATCCAATAAAAAACTATCAAGTAACTTGTCCTTGATGACGAAGACATGTCAAATCTGTTGTAGATGAAAAGACTGCAATGAATCCAAGATAATAGATGCCCGTGTTTTCTGAGCTATGGACATCCTAGTATCCAATATGAATTGATATCATATGAGTTTGAAAATGATTCTAGGTAGGAGAGTTATCACTACATGGACTTATGAGGATACTCTTAGTATCCAAGGATGCAGTTCAACATTGTATTGATCCTTTTTCCAACAAAAAAAAGGTTTGCTATACCTTCTTGCATTAAGATCACTTCTAGATCAATGCTTGCTCCAAGATCACAAGCTATATTAAGGGTATACAAATCCATGGAATCCTAAACATCCTTTCTTAATACAAAGGGCCATTGCACATTAATTTCAAGAGTATGAAATGCTCCAATATTCACGTGCTCATTCTAAACAACATTTCTTTTTTCTGCGAATCCTTAATACAAATCCCACTTTATCATAATCTATGGCCTCGATCTCTATCTCCAACTTAGTTTAACACACTCTACATCTCTTTCTCTAGAAGAAGACTCTCTTTGCAATTTCTTGACAGTCACTAAAGAGACATAGAAACTATTTTCATCACTCATGCTTTGTCTGTGCAATGCGTGGGTGAGGATAATGCCCCAGGAATGTAATTCGTTTTAGCCTTGAGCAATTTCAACTTAGGCAACTACAAATTCAACCCAACAATTAATTGAAATGCCCAAAAATTGATGAAAGCACCCAACAATAAAACAAAATTCTTAGATAAGTGGAACAATAGTATGGGAAAGAGAAAATCACTTTAGTAGTGAGAAGTACAACTTAGACAAGTGATATATTAGTCCAAGCATGGAACAAAATGCTTAGCAAGATGTGAGGTCACTCAAGGATGTAAACTAGGGGATGTAAACTCGACCCGTGAAAAGAGAAAATGCCCCAGAGAATCAATAATTCACCAAGCAAGATAAATTCAAATGGGGGAGAGAGAAATTCCCCAACAAGTCTAGAATACCAATTTAGAAAATCCTACTAGATTTCAACAGTCAAATAACCATGTCTGTTGATCTCCAATCTCTGATAAAAATGGATGGAGAGGATCTTGGAGCTATTGGCATTCACGGGAAAATGGTTTTCATAATCCAACTAACATAAATTGAACCAGGCATTCATATTTGTCACCAATAACCACACATAAAAATGGATTAAACCAAACAAAAATGACATTGCACACACAAATATTACTCCACAAACAAATCACAATGTACACAACGTTTACGCTGGAACCCAAATGGGAAAACCAACCTTGAATGGGGCCCAATCTATTCATATCGACAATCTTTGGTACAATGATATTCATTCCTCTCCTCCTTGGACAAAAGACCATTTGAGAATGAGAGTGAGGGAAGAAATAGGGAGAGCTAGGTGGTAAGGGAAAGCCAACAACCGTGGTTCTTCACTTCCCATTCCTCATCCTTCTCTCCTATTCATTTTATTTTGATATAATTATTTTTAACTTTTCTCTCACATCTTCATCTGTCTTATTCAACTTTACACTTGCATTTTTTTACATAGCTTGCATAGCCTTGGTTAATTGTCAGTTTTTTTTTGCAGGTATATTTGAGTCTTACCCATTCTTGGTTCGAATCCATTTTGGATCACACCTCCCTATTGAGAGGAATTTTGGTCTCCAAAAGCTCAAGGAAACCGATCTGGATCAATGTACTTTTGTTTAATTCTATGGAACATGGATTTGAAGTTGGCTTTTGGAAACAAATTTGACTCAAGTGGCTTTGGCTCGTGGCTCTAGCTACTAGCTTTGGTCCTTGTTTATGGATCTAGCTCACGTTCTGGCTTGGTTGTTCAAGCAATGTAGAAATATTCTCATTGGCTCAACTTTGAGCAATCTCCATATTCAAACTCTGGACTCAACATTCATTACCACCTCCCTTTGTACCTTGGAGATGGTCCATCTTGGCAATCATGAATCCAAGTCGAATGTTGGTATTCTTGTTGTTTAGTGCGATCTCAACATGCTATACTTACATCAAAATTATTGAAGAGGAAGTGTGGCTACCTTCTTCAACTAGGATCATTTGCTTCCTAGCATCGAAACAACTCTCCAATGCTTGCACATGCTTTCACATGCTTGCAATAACACCATGGAGTTCTTAAGAACTCCTCTAAAGTCACTGATTTCCATGCACCAATATCTACCTCAACTCCAAGAATGGGGTTCTTTGAATTCTTGCAATTTTGACTGCTCTTGGCATCAACTTGTTGTCCATATTGTTGGTGTCACTAACCTCCTCTACTTCTATAGGTCCTTGGCAATATATTGCTCTTTGGACTGGAGATGCAGGTAGCTCCTCTTCTTCTTCAATCTTCACTTTCCACATTCTTCTCTTGGCCATGTGGCTTTTGGGGTTAAGCTTTGGAAGAAGTTGACATCACTTTTCTTCCTAGTGTACATTCATCTAGCAACGGTGGAAAAATTTCATGTTGCTGCTACAAGGATTGCCTGACATAATCCTCCTCTCCATGCACCTTTGATTTCGCTATTGTGTTGGATAAGTATTCTTTCCATTCTTCCACTGAAAGCAATCTATCATGTGTCATGTGGATTGCTTCTCCCAGCAAGCTAACTCATAATGGCCCTTCTTTCCATGTAATGAGCATACCTCCACATACCAACAATTGATAGCATTATGGCCTCTCCTCTTGCAACAATGACAAACAATGAATGTCTTGTTTGATGAAGAGCTCTTGGTCTTGATGATCTTATTGCTTCTTTCTATAAGTGTAGTTGTAGGGTGAGTCTATGAGATCTTATCGTCATTTCCCTTCTTCAATCTGCCACAAGAAGGTTGAGGTGGTAGTGGGTTTCCACCTTCACTTACTCCTGCTGCTCCTTCTCCTGATGAGCATGCCAAATTTGGCATGTCTTTATCCTTCACACAAATGGTCTTCATGGTTTTTAGTTTGGCACCTTTACCATCAAATCCTAGGCCTTCATGCTTGACCCATAATGTAGTTATAATGGGGTTCAAGAGGCCTTGTATTATATTTCCCATCCCTTTTCCATCATAGCCCATCTTCCTTAGTAGATTTGAACCAATTTCTCTAGCATGCTTCTCAAATTCACCAAGATGCTCTTGAGGAATGCCTATGGAAGGTGAAATTATTGAAATGGTCTTAGTCATGGTGCTGGTTGAGACAATGGAAATGGATGGTGGCCTTTCTTTATGGTTCTCTTGAACAGTTTTTTGGAGCTTCTCCAAGGACTCCTTCTTTTCCAACTCTTGTTGCAACTATGCCAACATTTGAGTGAGCCTATCTTCTTTCTAGCTATCCATTTGGGTGACCTTCTCACCAAGGTGTAAAAGTTGTGCTTTGTGCTTGTCCCAATTTTTCATTATTGTTATGAGGGTATATTGGATTTCTTCAAACTTCTTCTTGAGAAATGGAAACAATTTGGTAGAGGTCTCAATGCGCTTCTCCATGTTTTCCATCCTCTTGTTGAACATTTGAATCTGCTCTTTCAAGTTCTCATTCTCTTCCTGAAGTTGAGCATTGTTGGCCCTTAAGTCTTCCAACTTATCTTTAGTTTCTTTACCCATGTTGAGCTCTATAATATCCTCTTAAAAGTTTTGGAAACTGTCTCAAGGTCAAGGATGCAACCACTTTGATACCATTTGATCCGTAAACGAGGGACTTATCACCCACTCACTTCACCAACATGGATCCTTTGTGAACATCTCTTTTTGTATTTTTCTTAGGCTAATACAAAGTGCCCTATATTTTTGAGGCTACATGACCTTTATCCTTTGCCTTGTACACGGATCTTTATACTTATGAAGGCTACATAAATTGTTCTCAATGCAATCTGTACTCTAGATTGCCTAGTATGTCGAAATATGTCTTCACAAGTGATAGTTATTGGCCTCAAGGCTTATGTGCTCGATCCAACCGAAAGATATCAAGCAACTTGTTGTACTTGATAAAGAATACACCTCAAATTGGTTGTAGATGACATTACTGCAATGAGGCCAAAGGAATAGATGCATGCGTTTTCCAAGATATGGACATCCTAGTCTCCAAGCTGAATTGACAACATATGGGTTTGAAAATGATTCTAGATAGGAGAGTTATCACTACATAGACTTATGAAGATACTTTTAGAAGCCAAGGATGCATTTCAACATTGTATTGATCCTTTTTCCGACAAGAAAATGGTTTTCTAGACATTCTTGCATTAACATAACTATTAGATCAATGCTTGATCTAAGATCACAAGCTTTCTTAAGGGTATCCAAAGCCACAAAATCCAAAACTTTTTTTCTTAATACAAAGGGTCGATGCACATCAATTTTAAGAGTATTAAATGCTCCAATCTTCACGTGATCATTCTCAATTTTTTTTTGTTTTTTTCCACAAATCCTCAATACATCTCCCACATTATCATAATCTATGACCTCAATATCTATCTCCAGTTTTAGTTTAACACACTCTACATCTCTTTCTACAAAAGAAGACTCTCTTTGCACTTTATTGACAGTCACTAAAGAGAGCCAACAATTATTTTCATCACTCAGGCTTAGTTTGTGTAGAGTGTGGGCGAGGAAAACGCTCTAGGAAATCGAATTTGTTTAATCCTTGAGAATTTTTGACTCAGACAATTGAAAATTCAATACAAAAATTATTTGAAATGCCCAACAACTGATGAAAGCACCCACCAATAAAATAAAATTCCCAGGTGAGTGGAATAATAGTCTAGGAAAGAAAAAATTACTTTAGTAGTGAGTAGTATGACGTAGGGAAGTGAAATATCAGTCCAAGCATGGAACAAAACACCCTAAAATATGTGAGGTCACTTAGGGATAATATAAAACATCCAGGGGATGTAAACTTGGTCCGAGAAAAGAGAAAACATCCCAAGAAATTAAGAATTCACCCAGGCAAGAGAAATTCCACTGGGGGGGAGAGAAATCCCCCAACAACTCTAGAATACCAATTTAGAAACTCCTACCAGGTTGCAACAATCAAATAACTGTGTCCATTGATCTCCAATATTTGAAAGAAATGTATGGAGAGGATTTTGGAGCTATTGGTGTTAATGGGAAAATGGTTTTTATAATCTAACTAACATAAATTGAAGTGGGCATTCATATTTGTCACCATTAACCACACATAACAATGGATTAAACCAAACAAGAATGACATTGCACACAAAAATATTACTCCACAAAAAATCACAATGTACATAACGTTTACCCTGGAACCCAAATGGGAAACCAACCTTAAATGGATTTCAACCTATTCATCTTGATAATCTCTTGTACAACATTATTCATTCCTGTCCTCCTTAGCCAAAAGATCATTTGAGAACAAGAGTGAGGGAATAAATATAGAGAGATAGGGGATAAGGGAAGGCCAATGGACATGGCTCGTCACTTCCCATTCCTCAACGTTCTTTCCTATTTGTTTTATTTTCATTTAACTTTTTTTTTAACTTTTCTCTCACATCTTCATTTGTCTTATTCAACTTTACATTTGCATTGATTTATATAACTTGCATAACCTTGGTTAATTGCCAAGTTGTTTTGCATGTATTAAGTCTTACACTTTCTTGGTTCGAATCAGAAATCCCCTGCCTTATTTCATTCAAACAATATTTTCATACTTTCTCCCACTTTACTTAGGCCCTTTTGGGATTTTTGAGCACAATTTTTTTTCCTATTCCCCTACCACCCTTTTCAAAATTTTCAAATTATTTTCAAATTGTTTCATTGTAGAGTCAAATGAATTTCTATCATAGATCTTCCAAGACCTAGTTATAAGAGATCTAAAATCCTCCTCTAACAACCAAGAATAATTAAATTTAAAAGGATATGGGGGTTTCTTAACTTCAGGTTCAATTTGCAATATAATAGGAAGATGGTTTGATAAACCCCCATATTCAACCTATGATTTTATTTTGAGTCTATCATCCATTATTTGATCCCGAAAAATAAAAAAATTCAATCCAGTCTCTTTGAAAATCCTTCTGTATCTCTTATGGAGTTCTTCCATACAGGAACTATTTTGATAGGCTTCACATATATGATATCTTGAGACTTGAAAAAGTGAGAGAAGTAATAAACAAGGGGATCACATCTTGTTGATTCTTTCTAAATCTCCCTTCACCTGAGAGAGATTGAGGTCTAGTCCTACGATGATATTTACACCTTTTACTAGACCCAAATCTTCTAAACCATCCTAGAAGGTCTTTTTGTCCCTGTAGGGTCCATGTAGGTTAATAATTCTATATACCCTTCCCAATTCCTTGTAATTTAATCCGATAATAATACTTGCAGGAAGAACATTTGTGGAGATTGTATCAAATTTTTTATTCCATCCTATGACCAATCCTCCCAACATACCTTCAAAATACACCAAAGATACCTTCAATGTACACCGAACATATGTAACATCCCCAAAAATTGTTATGTAATTATGAAAATATGATTTATGATGGTGAGCCAATATGTTTTGGGCTGGAGATCCTATAATGATTTTAGGTCGAAGAGCCTATAACGATTTTAGGCTGGAGAGCCTAGCATTGTAAATGTGCACGCTTTTATTAATAGAAATAAATCGTTGGCTGTGAAATGAGAGGGGAATTAGTGTCGGGGGGAATATGATTCCACAAGAGAGGGGGATAAAGAGAGGCTCCAAGGGGTTCCACATGCCTAATAACCCAATACATTATTTTATAAATAATTGTTGTTATTAAATATTTTCCCCTTTGACTCATTCCAGACCAGTCATTAAATGCATGTAAGAAATTGGTGGGAAATCCATCTCATATAGATATATAAGTATGGGATAAGTACACTCATGGAAGAGGTTGGTGTGAAAGTTATCTCACCTATCTATGAAAGCATGGGTTGGGTACAATATTTCTTAGGAAATGTGTGAGAGTCAAAGCATGCATGGAGAAAAGGGAAATTCGAATAGGAAAAGATGATTGTTTTTACAAGCATATTTTTTGATAACAAGAGGGAGCTTGGTGCTGGGAAATAACACCAACCATATTGATAATGAAAACAACCTTTTTGGGATGAGTTTTGTGTTGTAAAATTAGGATGGGTACCTGCAACATCTTGGTTGAGTTGTGTTTTTATGCTGAGAACTGGGTTGTATATTTGTAAGTGTGTTTCCCATTAAGGAAATTGCTCAAGAGACTTGAGAAGGTTGTTGTGAGAACTCCTGGAACAACTGAGAATTCACAGAGTCCCTAGCCAAGATATTTACCGGTTGACCTTGCAATGGAGCCCTTGAAGGAAGTGGGATATTCTAAGGGACTACNATGTTGAGCATCCCATGATCCATTTACAGTCTACAGATTCGACCCTATCTGAAGAAGAATCAACCTAAGATATAACCAACTCACTTTGTCATAAGATTTGGCTAGATCTATTTTCATCACTACACTATCTTTTTTTTGAAATTTTAATGAGTGCATTCCTTCTTGAGCTATTCCAATAACATAGTGAATCTTCCTATTGAAACAAAATCCAAACTTTTAATCCAAATAACACCATACAAAAGATATTTAAGCCTATTAGTTATAATATTGGAAATGATTTTATAGACAAGATTGCATAAAGAAATTAGCCTAAAAACTTCAAAGGTAGTTGGATCATTTTTTTGGCATAAGAGTTATAAATGTGGAATTTAAAGCTCCTAAATTTTTCCTAGATTGTATAGATTCTTCCACTATTCTCAAGAGATCTCTTTCCAGTAAATCATAAAATCTAATAACAAATTTCCATAATCCATACATCAGGCATTGGATTTTTATCCTTTTAACAACTTTTAATTATTCTTTTGTCATTTTTTCTTCCAAGGCCTTATTCATGTCTTGATTGATTAGTCTAAGAAAAAGATGGATGATTCTCATAATTTCTCCAATGTTTGCAACTTCAAGGTCTTTGAAAATATTTTTTGAAATAACCTTTCCCCACTTCTGTAATTTCCTTGAAATTTGACCTTGGATCCATTAGCTTTGGAAATTTCCTAGATTGTATTTATATCCTTCCTATAGTTTGCATATTTGTGAAAAAAATTATATTATTGTCTCGTTCAGCTAGCCATATGGCTCTACTCTCGAGCCTCCTTTCTATTTCCTCTCTATGCAATGATTTCTTCTTTTTCCCTTCAAGCTTCTTTAAGGATTGTTATTCTTCTTTAGAGAAAATTATCCGTAAACGAGGGACTTATAGCCCACTCGCTTCACCAAGATGCATCATTTGCAGAAGCATCTTTTTGTCTTTGTCTCAAGATTCTACAAAGTGCCCTGCCTTGTGGAAACTACAAGGCCTCTATCCTCTACCTTGTACAAGGATCTCTATACTTCTGATAGCTACAAGACTTGTTCTCGATGCAACCTCTTTTCTACATTGCCTAGTATGCCAAAATATGTCTTCATGAGTGATATTTAATGGCCTAAGGGCATGTGTGCTCAATCCAATAAAAAACTATCAAGTAACTTGTCCTTGATGACGAAGACATGTCAAATCTGTTGTAGATGAAAAGACTGCAATGAATCCAAGATAATAGATGCCCGTGTTTTCTGAGCTATGGACATCCTAGTATCCAATATGAATTGATATCATATGAGTTTGAAAATGATTCTAGGTAGGAGAGTTATCACTACATGGACTTATGAGGATACTCTTAGTATCCAAGGATGCAGTTCAACATTGTATTGATCCTTTTTCCAACAAAAAAAAGGTTTGCTATACCTTCTTGCATTAAGATCACTTCTAGATCAATGCTTGCTCCAAGATCACAAGCTATATTAAGGGTATACAAATCCATGGAATCCTAAACATCCTTTCTTAATACAAAGGGCCATTGCACATTAATTTCAAGAGTATGAAATGCTCCAATATTCACGTGCTCATTCTAAACAACATTTCTTTTTTCTGCGAATCCTTAATACAAATCCCACTTTATCATAATCTATGGCCTCGATCTCTATCTCCAACTTAGTTTAACACACTCTACATCTCTTTCTCTAGAAGAAGACTCTCTTTGCAATTTCTTGACAGTCACTAAAGAGACATAGAAACTATTTTCATCACTCATGCTTTGTCTGTGCAATGCGTGGGTGAGGATAATGCCCCAGGAATGTAATTCGTTTTAGCCTTGAGCAATTTCAACTTAGGCAACTACAAATTCAACCCAACAATTAATTGAAATGCCCAAAAATTGATGAAAGCACCCAACAATAAAACAAAATTCTTAGATAAGTGGAACAATAGTATGGGAAAGAGAAAATCACTTTAGTAGTGAGAAGTACAACTTAGACAAGTGATATATTAGTCCAAGCATGGAACAAAATGCTTAGCAAGATGTGAGGTCACTCAAGGATGTAAACTAGGGGATGTAAACTCGACCCGTGAAAAGAGAAAATGCCCCAGAGAATCAATAATTCACCAAGCAAGATAAATTCAAATGGGGGAGAGAGAAATTCCCCAACAAGTCTAGAATACCAATTTAGAAAATCCTACTAGATTTCAACAGTCAAATAACCATGTCTGTTGATCTCCAATCTCTGATAAAAATGGATGGAGAGGATCTTGGAGCTATTGGCATTCACGGGAAAATGGTTTTCATAATCCAACTAACATAAATTGAACCAGGCATTCATATTTGTCACCAATAACCACACATAAAAATGGATTAAACCAAACAAAAATGACATTGCACACACAAATATTACTCCACAAACAAATCACAATGTACACAACGTTTACGCTGGAACCCAAATGGGAAAACCAACCTTGAATGGGGCCCAATCTATTCATATCGACAATCTTTGGTACAATGATATTCATTCCTCTCCTCCTTGGACAAAAGACCATTTGAGAATGAGAGTGAGGGAAGAAATAGGGAGAGCTAGGTGGTAAGGGAAAGCCAACAACCGTGGTTCTTCACTTCCCATTCCTCATCCTTCTCTCCTATTCATTTTATTTTGATATAATTATTTTTAACTTTTCTCTCACATCTTCATCTGTCTTATTCAACTTTACACTTGCATTTTTTTACATAGCTTGCATAGCCTTGGTTAATTGTCAGTTTTTTTTTGCAGGTATATTTGAGTCTTACCCATTCTTGGTTCGAATCCATTTTGGATCACACCTCCCTATTGAGAGGAATTTTGGTCTCCAAAAGCTCAAGGAAACCGATCTGGATCAATGTACTTTTGTTTAATTCTATGGAACATGGATTTGAAGTTGGCTTTTGGAAACAAATTTGACTCAAGTGGCTTTGGCTCGTGGCTCTAGCTACTAGCTTTGGTCCTTGTTTATGGATCTAGCTCACGTTCTGGCTTGGTTGTTCAAGCAATGTAGAAATATTCTCATTGGCTCAACTTTGAGCAATCTCCATATTCAAACTCTGGACTCAACATTCATTACCACCTCCCTTTGTACCTTGGAGATGGTCCATCTTGGCAATCATGAATCCAAGTCGAATGTTGGTATTCTTGTTGTTTAGTGCGATCTCAACATGCTATACTTACATCAAAATTATTGAAGAGGAAGTGTGGCTACCTTCTTCAACTAGGATCATTTGCTTCCTAGCATCGAAACAACTCTCCAATGCTTGCACATGCTTTCACATGCTTGCAATAACACCATGGAGTTCTTAAGAACTCCTCTAAAGTCACTGATTTCCATGCACCAATATCTACCTCAACTCCAAGAATGGGGTTCTTTGAATTCTTGCAATTTTGACTGCTCTTGGCATCAACTTGTTGTCCATATTGTTGGTGTCACTAACCTCCTCTACTTCTATAGGTCCTTGGCAATATATTGCTCTTTGGACTGGAGATGCAGGTAGCTCCTCTTCTTCTTCAATCTTCACTTTCCACATTCTTCTCTTGGCCATGTGGCTTTTGGGGTTAAGCTTTGGAAGAAGTTGACATCACTTTTCTTCCTAGTGTACATTCATCTAGCAACGGTGGAAAAATTTCATGTTGCTGCTACAAGGATTGCCTGACATAATCCTCCTCTCCATGCACCTTTGATTTCGCTATTGTGTTGGATAAGTATTCTTTCCATTCTTCCACTGAAAGCAATCTATCATGTGTCATGTGGATTGCTTCTCCCAGCAAGCTAACTCATAATGGCCCTTCTTTCCATGTAATGAGCATACCTCCACATACCAACAATTGATAGCATTATGGCCTCTCCTCTTGCAACAATGACAAACAATGAATGTCTTGTTTGATGAAGAGCTCTTGGTCTTGATGATCTTATTGCTTCTTTCTATAAGTGTAGTTGTAGGGTGAGTCTATGAGATCTTATCGTCATTTCCCTTCTTCAATCTGCCACAAGAAGGTTGAGGTGGTAGTGGGTTTCCACCTTCACTTACTCCTGCTGCTCCTTCTCCTGATGAGCATGCCAAATTTGGCATGTCTTTATCCTTCACACAAATGGTCTTCATGGTTTTTAGTTTGGCACCTTTACCATCAAATCCTAGGCCTTCATGCTTGACCCATAATGTAGTTATAATGGGGTTCAAGAGGCCTTGTATTATATTTCCCATCCCTTTTCCATCATAGCCCATCTTCCTTAGTAGATTTGAACCAATTTCTCTAGCATGCTTCTCAAATTCACCAAGATGCTCTTGAGGAATGCCTATGGAAGGTGAAATTATTGAAATGGTCTTAGTCATGGTGCTGGTTGAGACAATGGAAATGGATGGTGGCCTTTCTTTATGGTTCTCTTGAACAGTTTTTTGGAGCTTCTCCAAGGACTCCTTCTTTTCCAACTCTTGTTGCAACTATGCCAACATTTGAGTGAGCCTATCTTCTTTCTAGCTATCCATTTGGGTGACCTTCTCACCAAGGTGTAAAAGTTGTGCTTTGTGCTTGTCCCAATTTTTCATTATTGTTATGAGGGTATATTGGATTTCTTCAAACTTCTTCTTGAGAAATGGAAACAATTTGGTAGAGGTCTCAATGCGCTTCTCCATGTTTTCCATCCTCTTGTTGAACATTTGAATCTGCTCTTTCAAGTTCTCATTCTCTTCCTGAAGTTGAGCATTGTTGGCCCTTAAGTCTTCCAACTTATCTTTAGTTTCTTTACCCATGTTGAGCTCTATAATATCCTCTTAAAAGTTTTGGAAACTGTCTCAAGGTCAAGGATGCAACCACTTTGATACCATTTGATCCGTAAACGAGGGACTTATCACCCACTCACTTCACCAACATGGATCCTTTGTGAACATCTCTTTTTGTATTTTTCTTAGGCTAATACAAAGTGCCCTATATTTTTGAGGCTACATGACCTTTATCCTTTGCCTTGTACACGGATCTTTATACTTATGAAGGCTACATAAATTGTTCTCAATGCAATCTGTACTCTAGATTGCCTAGTATGTCGAAATATGTCTTCACAAGTGATAGTTATTGGCCTCAAGGCTTATGTGCTCGATCCAACCGAAAGATATCAAGCAACTTGTTGTACTTGATAAAGAATACACCTCAAATTGGTTGTAGATGACATTACTGCAATGAGGCCAAAGGAATAGATGCATGCGTTTTCCAAGATATGGACATCCTAGTCTCCAAGCTGAATTGACAACATATGGGTTTGAAAATGATTCTAGATAGGAGAGTTATCACTACATAGACTTATGAAGATACTTTTAGAAGCCAAGGATGCATTTCAACATTGTATTGATCCTTTTTCCGACAAGAAAATGGTTTTCTAGACATTCTTGCATTAACATAACTATTAGATCAATGCTTGATCTAAGATCACAAGCTTTCTTAAGGGTATCCAAAGCCACAAAATCCAAAACTTTTTTTCTTAATACAAAGGGTCGATGCACATCAATTTTAAGAGTATTAAATGCTCCAATCTTCACGTGATCATTCTCAATTTTTTTTTGTTTTTTTCCACAAATCCTCAATACATCTCCCACATTATCATAATCTATGACCTCAATATCTATCTCCAGTTTTAGTTTAACACACTCTACATCTCTTTCTACAAAAGAAGACTCTCTTTGCACTTTATTGACAGTCACTAAAGAGAGCCAACAATTATTTTCATCACTCAGGCTTAGTTTGTGTAGAGTGTGGGCGAGGAAAACGCTCTAGGAAATCGAATTTGTTTAATCCTTGAGAATTTTTGACTCAGACAATTGAAAATTCAATACAAAAATTATTTGAAATGCCCAACAACTGATGAAAGCACCCACCAATAAAATAAAATTCCCAGGTGAGTGGAATAATAGTCTAGGAAAGAAAAAATTACTTTAGTAGTGAGTAGTATGACGTAGGGAAGTGAAATATCAGTCCAAGCATGGAACAAAACACCCTAAAATATGTGAGGTCACTTAGGGATAATATAAAACATCCAGGGGATGTAAACTTGGTCCGAGAAAAGAGAAAACATCCCAAGAAATTAAGAATTCACCCAGGCAAGAGAAATTCCACTGGGGGGGAGAGAAATCCCCCAACAACTCTAGAATACCAATTTAGAAACTCCTACCAGGTTGCAACAATCAAATAACTGTGTCCATTGATCTCCAATATTTGAAAGAAATGTATGGAGAGGATTTTGGAGCTATTGGTGTTAATGGGAAAATGGTTTTTATAATCTAACTAACATAAATTGAAGTGGGCATTCATATTTGTCACCATTAACCACACATAACAATGGATTAAACCAAACAAGAATGACATTGCACACAAAAATATTACTCCACAAAAAATCACAATGTACATAACGTTTACCCTGGAACCCAAATGGGAAACCAACCTTAAATGGATTTCAACCTATTCATCTTGATAATCTCTTGTACAACATTATTCATTCCTGTCCTCCTTAGCCAAAAGATCATTTGAGAACAAGAGTGAGGGAATAAATATAGAGAGATAGGGGATAAGGGAAGGCCAATGGACATGGCTCGTCACTTCCCATTCCTCAACGTTCTTTCCTATTTGTTTTATTTTCATTTAACTTTTTTTTTAACTTTTCTCTCACATCTTCATTTGTCTTATTCAACTTTACATTTGCATTGATTTATATAACTTGCATAACCTTGGTTAATTGCCAAGTTGTTTTGCATGTATTAAGTCTTACACTTTCTTGGTTCGAATCAGAAATCCCCTGCCTTATTTCATTCAAACAATATTTTCATACTTTCTCCCACTTTACTTAGGCCCTTTTGGGATTTTTGAGCACAATTTTTTTTCCTATTCCCCTACCACCCTTTTCAAAATTTTCAAATTATTTTCAAATTGTTTCATTGTAGAGTCAAATGAATTTCTATCATAGATCTTCCAAGACCTAGTTATAAGAGATCTAAAATCCTCCTCTAACAACCAAGAATAATTAAATTTAAAAGGATATGGGGGTTTCTTAACTTCAGGTTCAATTTGCAATATAATAGGAAGATGGTTTGATAAACCCCCATATTCAACCTATGATTTTATTTTGAATCTATCATCCATTATTTGATCCTGAAAAATAAATAAATTCAATCCAGTCTCTTTGAAAATCCTTCTCTATCTCTTATGGAGTTCTTCCATACATGAACTATTTTGATAGGCTTCACATATACGATATCTTGTGACTTGAAAAAGTGAGAGAAGTAATAAACAAGGGGATCACATCTTGTTGATTCTTTCTAAATATCCCTTCACCTGAGAGAGATTGAGGTCTAGTCCTATGATGATATTTATACCTTTTACTAGACCCAAATCTTCTAAACCATCCTAGAAGGTCTTTTTGTCCCCGTAGGGTCCATGTAGGTTAATAATTCTATATACCCTTCCCAATTCCTTGTAATTTAATCTGATAATAATACTTGCAGGAAGAACATTTGTGGAGATTGTATCAAATTTTTTATTCCATCCTATGACCAATCCTCCCAACATACCTTCAACATACACCAAAGATACCTTCAATGTACACCGAACATATGTAACATCCCCAAAAATTGTTATGTAATTATGCAAATATGATTTATGATGGTGAGCCAATATGTTTTGGGCTGGAGATCCTGTAATGATTTTAGGTCGAAGAGCCTATAACGATTTTAGGTTGGAGAGCCTAGCATTGTAAATGTGCACGCTTTTATTAATAGAAATAAATTGTTGGCTGTGAAATGAGAGGGGAATTAACATTGGGGGGAATATGATTCCACAAGAGAGGGGGATAAAGAGAGGCTCCAAGGGGTTCCACATGCCTAATAACCCAAGCCATTATTTTATAAATAATTGTTGTTATTAAATATTTTCCCCTTTGACTCATTCCAGACCAGTCATTAAATGCATGTAAGAAATTGGTGGGAAATCCATCTCATATAGATATATAAGTATGGGATAAGTACACTCATGGAAGAGGTTGGTGTGAAAGTTATCTCACCTATCTATGAAAGCATGGGTTGGGTACAATATTTCTTAGGAAATGTGTGAGAGTCAAAGCATGCATGGAGAAAAGGGAAATTCGAATAGGAAAAGATGATTGTTTTTACAAGCATATTTTTTGATAACAAGAGGGAGCTTGGTGCTGGGAAATAACACCAACCATATTGATAATGAAAACAACCTTTTTGGGATGAGTTTTGTGTTGTAAAATTAGGATGGGTACCTGCAACATCTTGGTTGAGTTGTGTTTTTATGCTGAGAACTGGGTTGTATATTTGTAAGTGTGTTTCCCATTAAGGAAATTGCTCAAGAGACTTGAGAAGGTTGTTGTGAGAACTCCTGGAACAACTGAGAATTCAC
>JZKD02S0497972.1:0-16976 GCA_000966675.3 Picea glauca | reverse complement strand
TTAAAAGGATGAGGATGATCCCACTAAATTTGAGAAGTCAGTAGGATGCCAACCATGCGAATGCCAACTCATTTTCTAGAATATCCTCTTCTAGAACCTTCATAACTTCCTCTTCCTTTTAAGTTTTAAAACAAGTTCACACCCTACCTATAGAGAAGACTGCGAACACCTTGTAGGCTAGGTATAGGGTTGCCTCTGAGAATCAAGATTCTCGCACCCTACAACATAGTCATCCTATGAACTCATCTTAAAAATATGTTTTATGGAAGAAGAAAACAATCACTTTTCTTAGGAAAAAGTTCCTTATGAGAGCCTGAACACATAACAGTACAGACACCACCAGAGTGACCAAAATAATGTGTAACAGAATTCCCCCCAAAGTATGAGGCTGGAACTCGTGACAGTTGAAATACTTTGTAAAATGCGTGTGTGTGTTAGAAATAAGGATCACACCTAATTGGAAACCTGCAAACAATCAAGCATCTGTAGAATATAATACCGATTCTGAGGTAGGCATTCCCATGCTCAGACCATAAATGAATGAAATCATAAATGTAGGCCATGGCCACCATTCATACACTGTGGATCCATGTCGCCAAAATACCACATAGCCACCAAGAATACACTATGGGTCTATGTGTTTAGAAGACACAGATTAGGACATAGCCACGCGACATACGAAGTAGATCTATGTGTCAATACAAATCATAAATACTCATCACAAGAGGGCCTTGATGTATCCCCCATCAATGACACGAAATAAGTAAGAGATTTTGAGTGTAAGTCAAAGTATGAATATGATTTGAAATGGACAAAGGGAAGGACAACATGGTAAGAATGGACAACTACAGATGGCTGACTCAATGGAGGGCTTGTTTGGACTTATCTTGAACATATGAACGACACGACAATTGTCTTGGTAGCATTGACTCAAAGATGACCCAAGATATGACCTTGTAGTAAGTCAGACGAGAGACAAATGGATTTCCCAACCTAGATTCAAATGACAAATAGGGAGTGTCATGTTCAAGAGAGAAACTTACTTCCACTAATACAAATATGATGGTATATCCCTTTCCCAAATTTTACCCCACCATTTCTAGCGAGTACCTCTTTATTTTTACACAAGCGTGAGGAGGATAACATATGCTTGTTGATGTAATCTCATCCTTCGGACGAGTCGCTCGAAGTACATTTAACGAACCCTAGGAAGGAGTGGTTTGGTCCCATAAAGGGTATTTCGATGTTTGTTTAACGAGTCCAAAGATATAAAACTCAGGGTTTTTCATGTTTTGAGAGTCTGAAAAAACACTTAAAGAGAACTCTCCCAGTTCATTTTTCATAAATTAGTTCGATGAGACCGAAAAAGTGATAAACTATTGCTCATTGAATGTTTTATTAAAATAATTTTAAGAGCATGAAAAGAACAAGATCGCTCGGCAATCTTTTCGTTTTTATGGAGCGTGAAAAGACATTAAAGGATACTCCCTTATTTTTGTTGTTTTCATGTTACCATGACAAGTACGAAAAGATGACAAAAGTATACTCAGTTACGTTCTCATGTATTTTCGAGCGCGAGAACGAAAGAATATTGAGCTCGATGTTTTTCCTACAAAACCCTAAAAAGATATTCATACATGTGATGAAAAAAGTAAAAAATACTCGTACACCGTCATTCAGGCTTCTAGGTCACCTACCTGCGAAAAACCATACTCACAAGGCTATTAGGGTATTAGGTTTTTTAAATAATATATAAAAAAATTCAATAAGAAATAGTAAAAAATTGAATAAATATGGGTGAAAAAGACCATTTTACCATTTCATTGTTACTTTGCGAAAACATGTCCAACACACCTCTTTTTCTCGAAATTTATTTGCTCAATTGCGGGAGGTACAAGCGGTCATTCGGCAAACGATTTCGGCCAACAAGGTAATCTTCTGATTCTTCAACCTTTTCATGGATTAAAATTGATTTTTATTGGTAATTTTAAGTGTTTGAGTCCATTTTAGGGTCGGTGAATGCGCTTAGGCATTCTCGCAAGTGAGCCATTCGGGACCTATGAGAACCTAATATTCTCGTAGGTGAGCTTTAGTGCACCTGCAATAATCTCGTACTACGTGCAAGATTCACTTGCGAGGGCTGAAAAATGGATTTTTGTGCAAGTTTTTACACAATAATAAATTATTCAAGAGGTTAAAAAGAGTTGTGAACTTCCTTCTCCTAGCTCCATTGCAGGTATTGATCATCACAATGTTGGAATGGAGGGAAAGGGAACACAAGGAGGATGATTCCATTGTCAAAAATGATCTGTGTACAGTTGCTGCCATCCGAGAATGTGGCCTTTTAAAAAATTTCAGGATCTCGGGCATGAGAGCCCAACTCAGGTTGTTAGAGTACCTGGTTCACATGTGGGATGTGTTTTAATAGTTATTTCATGTAGGGGTCCACACGCTGACACTAGATATCGAGGATATTTATTTTTTGATGGGGTTGTCACGACGTGGATCACATGTGACTCTGACTGGAGGTAGGGGTGGTGGAACTCCTATGAGTGAATATGTTTGCCAACATTGTGTTCCTAAGGTAGAGAGAAGTAAGGGTAAAGTTTCCATTTGGGGGGTCCAAGACTTGACACTATGGACTATCTTGTTTACCATTGCACACATGTCTGGGAGAACGACTCTGCACATGGCTCTCCAGAGCTATTTCCAATATGAAATAGAGTGCACAGAGCCTCGGGTTTTCAACTGGTCGGATGCGGTTCTCCGTAGTATGAAGAGATAACTAAAAAAGTGTAGAATGGGCGACCTGAAGCAGTTCGGGTACAGGTTGATTTTGGTGTCTTTCTTGCTTGAGAGGGTCCCACTACTGTGACTACAGGTAGATTGGGCTTTACCGGTCCCACAAGATCTGAGGATGCTGAGGTGGTGTAACCTCATGGCTCGGCACATAGCAGGGCCTATAATCAAATATAACAATTCATTTTTTCACTAGTTGAGGCCCCAAATGTTGATGATTGATGACTACGCATATGCTGGTTTGGATTTCCGAGGAGATCCGGATTTGTTCTTGCCTGAGGATGCTCAGTGGGGTGACTTAGGTGAGAAGTACACATTTTTTTCTTTTTAAATGTTTTTGCAAATTTTATTATATAAAAACAAATTATGTCTATCCAAGGACTAATCAAAAATTTATTTTAATGACATATATGTGGGGTCGAATCAACCTCCAAGAATGTCTCCCATTCAGATATGGGGACAAGTGGCTCTAGTGGAAAGATGGGATGTTGAAGAGTACGAGGCAATTGAACAGAATTTAGAGGGACTGACTGCAGATGTCCTGGACATCACTATTGGAGAGATCTCGAGACGTTATCAGCGTAATACTATGGGCATTTCTGAGTATCTCAGTCGACTGCTCCATAGGGTAGTGTTGTGGGTGGGAAATCCCTCCCACAGACTAGCACTAAGGGTTTTATCATGCATGCAAAAATGACCTAAAGATTCTTAATTTTTACCATCATCCCATGCCTAAACCCCCATTACTCATATGTAAGCACAAGGCTCAAGAGATTAAGTTGACGTACCTTATTTTTCGTGTTTGATGTCGATCCCTTTTCATGCTTGGTTGTTCTTTGACTGCAACTCTCCTCCCAATGCTGACCTACATTCACTAAAGACAAACAAAGAACTCCACATGCATTTGATCTATGAACTAATAGGTTAGATATTTAATCAATCATACAATCAATATTCCNTTAAAAGGATGAGGATGATCCCACTAAATTTGAGAAGTCAGTAGGATGCCAACCATGCGAATGCCAACTCATTTTCTAGAATATCCTCTTCTAGAACCTTCATAACTTCCTCTTCCTTTTAAGTTTTAAAACAAGTTCACACCCTACCTATAGAGAAGACTGCGAACACCTTGTAGGCTAGGTATAGGGTTGCCTCTGAGAATCAAGATTCTCGCACCCTACAACATAGTCATCCTATGAACTCATCTTAAAAATATGTTTTATGGAAGAAGAAAACAATCACTTTTCTTAGGAAAAAGTTCCTTATGAGAGCCTGAACACATAACAGTACAGACACCACCAGAGTGACCAAAATAATGTGTAACAGAATTCCCCCCAAAGTATGAGGCTGGAACTCGTGACAGTTGAAATACTTTGTAAAATGCGTGTGTGTGTTAGAAATAAGGATCACACCTAATTGGAAACCTGCAAACAATCAAGCATCTGTAGAATATAATACCGATTCTGAGGTAGGCATTCCCATGCTCAGACCATAAATGAATGAAATCATAAATGTAGGCCATGGCCACCATTCATACACTGTGGATCCATGTCGCCAAAATACCACATAGCCACCAAGAATACACTATGGGTCTATGTGTTTAGAAGACACAGATTAGGACATAGCCACGCGACATACGAAGTAGATCTATGTGTCAATACAAATCATAAATACTCATCACAAGAGGGCCTTGATGTATCCCCCATCAATGACACGAAATAAGTAAGAGATTTTGAGTGTAAGTCAAAGTATGAATATGATTTGAAATGGACAAAGGGAAGGACAACATGGTAAGAATGGACAACTACAGATGGCTGACTCAATGGAGGGCTTGTTTGGACTTATCTTGAACATATGAACGACACGACAATTGTCTTGGTAGCATTGACTCAAAGATGACCCAAGATATGACCTTGTAGTAAGTCAGACGAGAGACAAATGGATTTCCCAACCTAGATTCAAATGACAAATAGGGAGTGTCATGTTCAAGAGAGAAACTTACTTCCACTAATACAAATATGATGGTATATCCCTTTCCCAAATTTTACCCCACCATTTCTAGCGAGTACCTCTTTATTTTTACACAAGCGTGAGGAGGATAACATATGCTTGTTGATGTAATCTCATCCTTCGGACGAGTCGCTCGAAGTACATTTAACGAACCCTAGGAAGGAGTGGTTTGGTCCCATAAAGGGTATTTCGATGTTTGTTTAACGAGTCCAAAGATATAAAACTCAGGGTTTTTCATGTTTTGAGAGTCTGAAAAAACACTTAAAGAGAACTCTCCCAGTTCATTTTTCATAAATTAGTTCGATGAGACCGAAAAAGTGATAAACTATTGCTCATTGAATGTTTTATTAAAATAATTTTAAGAGCATGAAAAGAACAAGATCGCTCGGCAATCTTTTCGTTTTTATGGAGCGTGAAAAGACATTAAAGGATACTCCCTTATTTTTGTTGTTTTCATGTTACCATGACAAGTACGAAAAGATGACAAAAGTATACTCAGTTACGTTCTCATGTATTTTCGAGCGCGAGAACGAAAGAATATTGAGCTCGATGTTTTTCCTACAAAACCCTAAAAAGATATTCATACATGTGATGAAAAAAGTAAAAAATACTCGTACACCGTCATTCAGGCTTCTAGGTCACCTACCTGCGAAAAACCATACTCACAAGGCTATTAGGGTATTAGGTTTTTTAAATAATATATAAAAAAATTCAATAAGAAATAGTAAAAAATTGAATAAATATGGGTGAAAAAGACCATTTTACCATTTCATTGTTACTTTGCGAAAACATGTCCAACACACCTCTTTTTCTCGAAATTTATTTGCTCAATTGCGGGAGGTACAAGAGGTCATTCGACAAACGATTTAGGCCAACAAGGTAATCTTCTGATTCTTCAACCTTTTCATGGATTAAAATTTATTTTTATTGGTAATTTTAAGTGTTTGAGTCCATTTTAGGGTCGGTGAATGCACTTAGGCATTCTCGCAAGTGAGCCATTCGGGACCTATGAGAACCTAATATTCTCGTAGGTGAGCTTTAGTGCACCTGCAAGAATCTCGTACTACGTGCAAGCTTCACTTGCGAGGGCCGAAAAATGGATATTTGTGCAAGTTTTTACACAATAATAAATTATTCAAGAGGTTAAAAAGAGTTTCGAACTTCCTTCTCCTGGCTCCATTGCAGGTATTGATCATCACAATGTTGGAATGGAGGGAAAGGGAACACAAGGAGGATGATTCCATTGTCAAAAATGATCTTTGTACAGTTGCTGCCATCCGGGAATGTGGCCTTTTAAAGAAATTTAGGAGCTCGGGCATGATAGCCCAACTCAGGTTGTTAGAGTACCTGGTTCACATGTGGGATGTGTTTTAATAGTTATTTCATGTAGGGGTCCACACGCTAACACTAGATATCGAGGATATTTATTTTTTGATGGGTTTGTCACGACGTGGATCACATGTGACTCTGACCGGAGGTAGGGGTGGTGGAATTCCTATGAGTGAATATGTTTGCCAACATTGTGTTCCTAAGGCAGAGAGAAGTAAGGGTAAAGTTTCCATTTGGGGGGTCCAAGACTTGACATTATGGACTATCTTGTTTACCATTGCACACATGGTTGGGAGCACGACTCCGCACATGGCTCTCCAGAGCTATTTCCAATATGAAATAGAGTGCATAGAGCCTCGGGTTTTCAGCTGGTCGGATGCAGTTCTCCGTAGTATGAAGAGGCAACTAAAAAAGTGTAGAATGGGCGACCTGAAGCAGTTCGGGTACAGGTCGATTTTGGTGTCTTTCTTGCTTGAGAGGGTCCCACTACTGTGACTACAGGTAGATTGGGGTTTACCGGCCCCACAAGATCCGAGGATGCTGAGGTGGTGTAACCTCATGGCTCGGCACATAGCAGGGCCTATAATCAAATATAACAATTCATTTTTTCACTAGTTGAGGCCCCAAATGTTGATGATTGATGACTACGCATATGCTGGTTTGGATTTCCGAGGAGATCCGGATTTGTTCTTGCCTGAGGATGCTCAGTGGGGTGACTTAGGTGAGAAGTACACATTTTTTTCTTTTTAAATGTTTTTGCAAATTTTATTATATAAAAACAAATTATGTCTATCCAAGGACTAATCAAAAATTTATTTTAATGACATATATGTGGGGTCGAATCAACCTCCAAGAATGTCTCCCATTCAGATATGGGGACAAGTGGCTCTAGTGGAAAGATGGGATGTTGAAGAGTACGAGGCAATTGAACAGAATTTAGAGGGACTGACTGCAGATGTCCTGGACATCACTATTGGAGAGATCTCGAGACGTTATCAGCGTAATACTATGGGCATTTCTGAGTATCTCAGTCGACTGCTCCATAGGGTAGTGTTGTGGGTGGGAAATCCCTCCCACAGACTAGCACTAAGGGTTTTATCATGCATGCAAAAATGACCTAAAGATTCTTAATTTTTACCATCATCCCATGCCTAAACCCCCATTACTCATATGTAAGCACAAGGCTCAAGAGATTAAGTTGACGTACCTTATTTTTCGTGTTTGATGTCGATCCCTTTTCATGCTTGGTTGTTCTTTGACTGCAACTCTCCTCCCAATGCTGACCTACATTCACTAAAGACAAACAAAGAACTCCACATGCATTTGATCTATGAACTAATAGGTTAGATATTTAATCAATCATACAATCAATATTCCAATAATGACAATCTCATATGGTGGGACGGGAAAAGCAATTCTTTTATTAACTTCACAATGATACCTTATAATGATAAAGTCGGCTACTACTCCTCTATCTTGGTCCTGGGCTCTTATTCCACTGTCTTCCAACTGCTTTTCTCTATACTTCTCTTTGCACAAGGATGGCTAAAGGTTGGGACAAAGGGAATTATTAATCGGGTATAGTTTATTTACTATGATTCTCCTCCTTTCAAATGGGACCCCTAACCCTTCTTTTATAGGCTAGAAGAAGCTAGATATTTGGTCGAGTGACCGGCCATGCATGGATGAAAGGATTAGTTAACTTACCCAAAGTTGTTTGTGCCATCAACAAATTTCCTTTTTTCGTTCTTTTGTAGGTACACGTGGGTTGTCTTGGGTCAGCTAGCATGTACACGCATGCAGTAATGGTGCAGGGTGCGTGGGTCTTTATAAAGGGGGTTTTTAAGAAGATTTGTTCAATAGTGTTTTGGCAAAGAAGGAATCTGAGATGGCCCGATGCCAGGTAAGCATGTCTGGTGAAAATTAGGGTTATAATAGATGCCCCCTAATGTGTGAGGTCAAAAGAGAATCTGATGGCTGAAATACATTAAAAATCTCCACCAATGTTTTAAACAAGTGAGCCCAGGGACCAGAAATCGAGAGGTGCCTTCTGCAAAATAATAATTGTCTCACCGAGGAGGGAATACCCATGCTTGGGATGAAATAAAA
Organism: Picea glauca; assembly: GCA_000966675.3. Lineage (NCBI taxonomy): Eukaryota > Viridiplantae > Streptophyta > Pinopsida > Pinales > Pinaceae > Picea > Picea glauca. The sequence goes on along the minus strand of JZKD02S0497972.1, from coordinate 8,729 downwards.
TCATGGATACCAATCAAATACATTGTAGATCCATGTCATATAACGATATAAAGTGTAGCCATGAGCAATACACAGCAGATCTACATCTCAAAATCAAAAAATATACATGTATAGTATCCATCTTCTAGAAGTTGATAAGGCCTGATGGTTGGAGATAAGGTCTTCAGAGCTCGAGCAACAACTTCAAAATCTTCAAAACTCGGGTAAAAGTGTAATATGAGTGTACGAATTCACTACCCAGAGGTCTTTGACGGCTCGTCAGTTATGGACTAGAGAATATTGATTATCAGACTGAAGGATTCATTGATTTCGAACAAATACTTGATTGGACTTTTGGGATGGCCAGGCATGAGGGAAAGAGAAAAAATGTAGAGGGAGTAACTCAGGCTTGGAAAAAACCTCCCTTGGAGAATAACACGAAAAATGATGAGACTCGGGAAGCATGGCATTAACATAAGTTTACGAGGCAGGAGGCGACGTAAACTCTCCATATGATTGGAAGAATAACCAAACAGAGGAGGACACATCTCTATGTAGCAAGAAAAACTTTCTAAGGTCATATTAAATCCCAGATTTTCTCAAACAAACAAATAGATGTGCTTTATCTAAGGGCGGCTCATTATGCTGCAAATACAAAGAAAATACTTTTCCCTTCCTCTTTTGGGGGTATATTTGATTTTTTTGTCTTTTTCAATAATTTTGGCAAAGGAATAAAAGAATGTTACGTTACAAAGGAGGAATGAGTGTCACAAACATACAAGTTCAAGGCACAAGGACAAGACAGATGTTCAAATAAAGGGCACTTGGGAAAAATCCCTCCTATGACCAAAGGTGTCAAGACACAGAAGCAAAGTGCTACAAGGCTTGCGTATAAGGCATGCTTCAAATGGTTCAGTTAAGAGCAACATGGAGACGGCATTAGACCAAAGACGCAGGTATGGAAACGCGGTTAACAAAACACACAATGGTAACATCCTTCGATGTAAGCTTAACAAGCCCAGAGAAGGTAAGCTCTGTGGTTTTTCATATTTAGAGAGTCTAAAAAACGTAAAAGGAGACTCCACTGGGGTGCCTTTTTCAAAGGTAGTCTAGTCGGTTCAAAAAAGGGGTAAAATAGCACCAACAAGACGTCTATTCAAAACCATTTTAACGAGTGTGATAAAGACAAGATCACTCAATCATTTTTTCATTTTTAAGGAGTCTGAAAAAATCTTAACTATGGACTCTGTCAGGAATGTTCTTCTGGACCATTTTAACGAGTGTGAAAGAATAAGGTCACTTGGCGATCCTTTCAATTTTAGGGAGTCTGAAAAGTTTTTAACTATGGACTTCATGGGGGTTCCTTTTTTCATACATTTAGTCCCTTAGGCCCGAAAAAGGGTTAAAATTATACCTGAGGGTACTCTTCTAGAGATCCGAGGCCTCTAGAGTATACCTTTGTTCATACAGTTGACCATCCAGATCGAAAAAGGGGTAAAATATCGCCAGATTGACGTGACTTCAAATTTCAGTTTAACGAGCGTGAAAGACCACAAGATCACTTGGCAATCTTTTCATGTTTAGAGGGTATGAAAAGGGCTTAAAAGAAGACCGGTGTAAGGAACGTTCTTCTGGACCAATTTAACGAGTGTGAAGAAACAATGTCACTCAAAAATCCTTTCATATTTAGGGAGTCTAAAAATGGATTAAAGAAGACTCCATGGGGGATACAACTCGTGTATGAAACTAGTTCAGGTAGAGCCCGCTGTTAGGCTCAAACCAAGAGTCTCTTCGATAGTCAATTTGGAATGTCTCCCAAAAAGGAAGAAAACACAAACCATGTTGTAAGTCCTCCCTCGGTATAGAAACCATAGTCATGGATTCAAGGATAGCCTCATTTGAAGGCAATTCAAAATCTAAGAAATCATGCAAATGAGGGTCGATAGTCCCAAAGGGTGAAGTAAATTGACCATGCTCCATATGACGATGGAAGTTCTGGCCAGGACTGGCAGAGTCTATCAGCGAAGAATCACGAGCACGAGGGCTTAAGGATCTACAAACAATGAGATCAAACTCAGAAGGATACTCAATCCCACTTGGACCAAGAGAGGGAAGCAAGGCTTCCCATGCCCCCATTGGATAAACCAATGAACCAATTATTGAGACCAAGTCTTAAGAGGGAACACATGATTTCACAGGTTCCTTCTTAGAAGCAATTGAACACCGAGGATAAGACGTCACATAATTAACCTGTGGTGGGGTAGAGTCTACACGAATGCTAGGAACATATAAAGGGGTATTCTAAAATAATGTTGAATTAGGATGGTGACTATCATATTCCAACTGGTCGATAGTGACAATGCTTCCATTGTGAGGGAAATGCATCACCCCAAAGAGCGTAGACACTACAACATTTATAGCATATATATAATCACGCCCAAGAATCATATTGAAATATAATGGGCCTTGCACCACTATAACATCAACAAGGACAATCTTCCCACCTAAAGATATAGGTAACTAAGGAAGAACCCCCAAATATTTACTAGGACATCTGTCAAAATCCAACAACTCATGTGAATCAGACACAAGCTTGAGAGATCCCAAGACTTTCCAAACCGAGGAGGATAAAATACTTGCAGAGGCTCTCTCATCCAAAATCGATACAGATTTTATGAGAAGAATGAAATGAATACATATTATTAATAGGTTCTTAACACAAAATAACATAGATACAGTAAAACTGGTTTTCTATTCAATAACAAAATAAGCTGAAACTGTAAAATGCAGCAGAAACAAGCTTGCTGGAATGGTGGCGGCTTATCTCTGAGAAGAGATGTGACGAAAGTGAAAATTCGCAAGAAGAAGGTTCCCATGAGGCTATAAAGTCCTTTTTACAATAATAAATAATTTCAAAAACCCTAGACATCCAAAAACCTAACAGTAGGAGATGAAGCGCCAAAATTCATGTGGGCCCCGTTTGGGTAAGTTAGTACATCAACTTCCCGGGGTCGTAACTTTTGCATATGATCTTTGTTTTAGGCGTGTGATATCCCGTTGGAAAGGTATCATTGAGGAGATTAATTTTTGGGGCTCAATAATTCCTTTGGATATCATTAAGGATATCTATCCCTAAAAACCTTCATTTAGGCCTTCAAAATGGCTCTGGAAGTTAAAACTGCTAAAAATAGTAAATTGCCAAAATTGTCATAAAATTGTTTTGAGCCAATTGGAAAAGGTGGGTGTCCACCGATATCTATATGGATAAATACTCCCTCCTTAGGAAGCAATGGTCTCCATTGCATTGAGGTCCCCCATCAGATGAGGAAATTTCTACTGAATTTGGCCCCGGGTGATCCACTAGCCTTGGTGCAGGAGTTGTCCTGCTTTGACGACTCGATAAAACTAGATCCTTTGTTGTCGAGTGAACTTGATCTATCTATCCACAATATGATCATTGGATTCTTGTTGTAGGCAGTCGAGGTTGAGATTTTTTGGTGTCAGTTGTTCTACTACTTCTAAGGTGTCCAATAATGGTGGGAAATAAGGGTGAAGGACATCCATGTTGAACATTGGGTGCGAACCAAGGAAAGGAGGNGAGGATGCTGAGGTGGTGTAACCTCATGGCTCGGCACATAGCAGGGCCTATAATCAAATATAACAATTCATTTTTTCACTAGTTGAGGCCCCAAATGTTGATGATTGATGACTACGCATATGCTGGTTTGGATTTCCGAGGAGATCCGGATTTGTTCTTGCCTGAGGATGCTCAGTGGGGTGACTTAGGTGAGAAGTACACATTTTTTTCTTTTTAAATGTTTTTGCAAATTTTATTATATAAAAACAAATTATGTCTATCCAAGGACTAATCAAAAATTTATTTTAATGACATATATGTGGGGTCGAATCAACCTCCAAGAATGTCTCCCATTCAGATATGGGGACAAGTGGCTCTAGTGGAAAGATGGGATGTTGAAGAGTACGAGGCAATTGAACAGAATTTAGAGGGACTGACTGCAGATGTCCTGGACATCACTATTGGAGAGATCTCGAGACGTTATCAGCGTAATACTATGGGCATTTCTGAGTATCTCAGTCGACTGCTCCATAGGGTAGTGTTGTGGGTGGGAAATCCCTCCCACAGACTAGCACTAAGGGTTTTATCATGCATGCAAAAATGACCTAAAGATTCTTAATTTTTACCATCATCCCATGCCTAAACCCCCATTACTCATATGTAAGCACAAGGCTCAAGAGATTAAGTTGACGTACCTTATTTTTCGTGTTTGATGTCGATCCCTTTTCATGCTTGGTTGTTCTTTGACTGCAACTCTCCTCCCAATGCTGACCTACATTCACTAAAGACAAACAAAGAACTCCACATGCATTTGATCTATGAACTAATAGGTTAGATATTTAATCAATCATACAATCAATATTCCAATAATGACAATCTCATATGGTGGGACGGGAAAAGCAATTCTTTTATTAACTTCACAATGATACCTTACAATGATAAAGTCGGCTACTACTCCTCTATCTTGGTCCTGGGCTCTTATTCCACTGTCTTCCAAGTGCTTTTCTCTATACTTCTCTTTGCACAAGGATGGCTAAAGGTTGGGACAAAGGGAATTATTAATAGGGTATATTTTATTTACTATGATTCTCCTCCTTTCAAATGGGACCCCTAACCCTTCTTTTATAGACTAGAAGAAGCTATGTATTTGGTCGAGTGACCGGCCATGCATGGATGAAAGGATTAGTTAACTTACCCAAAGTTGTTTGTGCCATCAACAAATTTCCTTTTTTCGTGCTTTTGTATGTACACGCGGGTTGTCTTGGGTCAGCTAGCATGTACACGCATGCAGTAATGGTGCAGGGTGCGTGGGTCTTTATAAAGGGGGTTTTTAAGAAGATTTGTTCAACAGTGTTTTGGCAAAGAAGGAATCTGAGATGGCCCGATGCCAGGTAAGCATGTCTGGTGAAAATTAGGGTTATAATAGATGCCCCCTAATGTGTGAGGTCAAAAGAGAATATGATGGCCGAAATACATTAAAAATCTTCACCAATGTTTTAAACAAGTGAGCCCAGGGACCAGAAATCGAGAGGTGCCTTCTGCAAAATAATAATTGCCTCACCGAGGAGGGCATACCCATGCTTGGGATGAAATAAAATCATGGATACCAATCAAATACATCGTAGATCCATGTCATATAACGATATAAAGTGTAGCCATGAGCAATACACAGCAGATCTACATCTCAAAATCAAAAAATATACATGTATAGTATCCATCTTCTAGAAGTTGATAAGGCCTGATGGTTGGAGATAAGGTCTTCAGAGCTCGAGCAACAACTTCAAAATCTTCAAAACTCGGGTAAAAGTGTAATATGAGTGTACGAATTCACTACCCAGAGGTCTTTGACGGCTCGTCAGTTATGGACTAGAGAATATTGATTATCAGACTGAAGGATTCATTGATTTCGAACAAATACTTGATTGGACTTTTGGGATGGCCAGGCATGAGGGAAAGAGAAAAAATGTAGAGGGAGTAACTCAGGCTTGGAAAAAACCTCCCTTGGAGAATAACACGAAAAATGATGAGACTCGGGAAGCATGGCATTAACATAAGTTTACGAGGCAGGAGGCGACGTAAACTCTCCATATGATTGGAAGAATAACCAAACAGAGGAGGACACATCTCTATGTAGCAAGAAAAACTTTCTAAGGTCATATTAAATCCCAGATTTTCTCAAACAAACAAATAGATGTGCTTTATCTAAGGGCGGCTCATTATGCTGCAAATACAAAGAAAATACTTTTCCCTTCCTCTTTTGGGGGTATATTTGATTTTTTTGTCTTTTTCAATAATTTTGGCAAAGGAATAAAAGAATGTTACGTTACAAAGGAGGAATGAGTGTCACAAACATACAAGTTCAAGGCACAAGGACAAGACAGATGTTCAAATAAAGGGCACTTGGGAAAAATCCCTCCTATGACCAAAGGTGTCAAGACACAGAAGCAAAGTGCTACAAGGCTTGCGTATAAGGCATGCTTCAAATGGTTCAGTTAAGAGCAACATGGAGACGGCATTAGACCAAAGACGCAGGTATGGAAACGCGGTTAACAAAACACACAATGGTAACATCCTTCGATGTAAGCTTAACAAGCCCAGAGAAGGTAAGCTCTGTGGTTTTTCATATTTAGAGAGTCTAAAAAACGTAAAAGGAGACTCCACTGGGGTGCCTTTTTCAAAGGTAGTCTAGTCGGTTCAAAAAAGGGGTAAAATAGCACCAACAAGACGTCTATTCAAAACCATTTTAACGAGTGTGATAAAGACAAGATCACTCAATCATTTTTTCATTTTTAAGGAGTCTGAAAAAATCTTAACTATGGACTCTGTCAGGAATGTTCTTCTGGACCATTTTAACGAGTGTGAAAGAATAAGGTCACTTGGCGATCCTTTCAATTTTAGGGAGTCTGAAAAGTTTTTAACTATGGACTTCATGGGGGTTCCTTTTTTCATACATTTAGTCCCTTAGGCCCGAAAAAGGGTTAAAATTATACCTGAGGGTACTCTTCTAGAGATCCGAGGCCTCTAGAGTATACCTTTGTTCATACAGTTGACCATCCAGATCGAAAAAGGGGTAAAATATCGCCAGATTGACGTGACTTCAAATTTCAGTTTAACGAGCGTGAAAGACCACAAGATCACTTGGCAATCTTTTCATGTTTAGAGGGTATGAAAAGGGCTTAAAAGAAGACCGGTGTAAGGAACGTTCTTCTGGACCAATTTAACGAGTGTGAAGAAACAATGTCACTCAAAAATCCTTTCATATTTAGGGAGTCTAAAAATGGATTAAAGAAGACTCCATGGGGGATACAACTCGTGTATGAAACTAGTTCAGGTAGAGCCCGCTGTTAGGCTCAAACCAAGAGTCTCTTCGATAGTCAATTTGGAATGTCTCCCAAAAAGGAAGAAAACACAAACCATGTTGTAAGTCCTCCCTCGGTATAGAAACCATAGTCATGGATTCAAGGATAGCCTCATTTGAAGGCAATTCAAAATCTAAGAAATCATGCAAATGAGGGTCGATAGTCCCAAAGGGTGAAGTAAATTGACCATGCTCCATATGACGATGGAAGTTCTGGCCAGGACTGGCAGAGTCTATCAGCGAAGAATCACGAGCACGAGGGCTTAAGGATCTACAAACAATGAGATCAAACTCAGAAGGATACTCAATCCCACTTGGACCAAGAGAGGGAAGCAAGGCTTCCCATGCCCCCATTGGATAAACCAATGAACCAATTATTGAGACCAAGTCTTAAGAGGGAACACATGATTTCACAGGTTCCTTCTTAGAAGCAATTGAACACCGAGGATAAGACGTCACATAATTAACCTGTGGTGGGGTAGAGTCTACACGAATGCTAGGAACATATAAAGGGGTATTCTAAAATAATGTTGAATTAGGATGGTGACTATCATATTCCAACTGGTCGATAGTGACAATGCTTCCATTGTGAGGGAAATGCATCACCCCAAAGAGCGTAGACACTACAACATTTATAGCATATATATAATCACGCCCAAGAATCATATTGAAATATAATGGGCCTTGCACCACTATAACATCAACAAGGACAATCTTCCCACCTAAAGATATAGGTAACTAAGGAAGAACCCCCAAATATTTACTAGGACATCTGTCAAAATCCAACAACTCATGTGAATCAGACACAAGCTTGAGAGATCCCAAGACTTTCCAAACCGAGGAGGATAAAATACTTGCAGAGGCTCTCTCATCCAAAATCGATACAGATTTTATGAGAAGAATGAAATGAATACATATTATTAATAGGTTCTTAACACAAAATAACATAGATACAGTAAAACTGGTTTTCTATTCAATAACAAAATAAGCTGAAACTGTAAAATGCAGCAGAAACAAGCTTGCTGGAATGGTGGCGGCTTATCTCTGAGAAGAGATGTGACGAAAGTGAAAATTCGCAAGAAGAAGGTTCCCATGAGGCTATAAAGTCCTTTTTACAATAATAAATAATTTCAAAAACCCTAGACATCCAAAAACCTAACAGTAGGAGATGAAGCGCCAAAATTCATGTGGGCCCCGTTTGGGTAAGTTAGTACATCAACTTCCCGGGGTCGTAACTTTTGCATATGATCTTTGTTTTAGGCGTGTGATATCCCGTTGGAAAGGTATCATTGAGGAGATTAATTTTTGGGGCTCAATAATTCCTTTGGATATCATTAAGGATATCTATCCCTAAAAACCTTCATTTAGGCCTTCAAAATGGCTCTGGAAGTTAAAACTGCTAAAAATAGTAAATTGCCAAAATTGTCATAAAATTGTTTTGAGCCAATTGGAAAAGGTGGGTGTCCACCGATATCTATATGGATAAATACTCCCTCCTTAGGAAGCAATGGTCTCCATTGCATTGAGGTCCCCCATCAGATGAGGAAATTTCTACTGAATTTGGCCCCGGGTGATCCACTAGCCTTGGTGCAGGAGTTGTCCTGCTTTGACGACTCGATAAAACTAGATCCTTTGTTGTCGAGTGAACTTGATCTATCTATCCACAATATGATCATTGGATTCTTGTTGTAGGCAGTCGAGGTTGAGATTTTTTGGTGTCAGTTGTTCTACTACTTCTAAGGTGTCCAATAATGGTGGGAAATAAGGGTGAAGGACATCCATGTTGAACATTGGGTGCGAACCAAGGAAAGGAGG
>JZKD02S0497959.1:253152-280096 GCA_000966675.3 Picea glauca | reverse complement strand
GTTACAAATCCAACTCACTCAGTTATGAATGAAATAATAGATTAATATTTATTGTCTAATTTATTTAAGGGAAAAGTAAATTAGACACATGTTTCTTGTTGACTTTTCAACACTACTCACGCAAAAATACCCAAGGGAATATTATGGAATTACATATATACCTATAACGACCCCTAGGATAATGTATTGTCAAATCCATAGGTCGTATGTGAAATGTCTCTATTATGCATAGTTATTTTATACATAGTTAATTCTAACATGACTCCAGTACGTATAAGTGTTAATGCTCTGAATGGTTGTGACTATATGGTTGGTAAAGGCAGTTTCATTTTCTTGTCGTTTGACACTCCCATTATAACCAAACTTGGTACAAGGGCTAACGAACCCAAAATGTAAGAGTAAACCATAACCATATGAAAAGGAAAAACTAAACTGTAACCCTAAACTGACTGTCATCACACTCGCCATAAATTCATAAGAGGTATGTAGAGGTAAGATAGTCATGACTTAAATATACCTTGCCTGAGACATTTATAGTGTCCTGTAATGTACTTATTTGGGCCATCGCTTGACCGCCATGTCCATTGTGTCTCTGCCAGCTCACTCTGTTCACATGGCCTATGTACAACTCGTAACTATCACCATTAATCTGCTCGACGAAGGGTTTTCTAAGGCTATTGCTCCATTCTTCTCGATTGGCTCTATGTATTTACAAAAATGCTACAATGCTAACCCTAATGATGTTAAACTTGGTAGCATGTCCACAATCATGGATTTGGGCTCGTTCTGGGTGGGAAGGAAACTAGGAGGCACTCACCAGTCGGATACTACCCTAAGTGAGGTAAGTAACTTCTTAGTTGTTTTGTCTGAACTCTATGTGATCTTAAAAATTCATCATGCACACCAATCACCCTCTAATTTCTATTAGTTCTACTAGTCTTGACTTCTGTTGTTTGAGGTAGCATTTTAATGGTTGGTACTATACTCAACAATGCTTAGGGTTTTATCGTGACTCCACCTTTAATATCTGTATCAATTTTCTAAAATCCTTATGCCCTGCAACAAACTTTTTCTTTGTGAATGAACTCGTAGGAAGTCCCAGACTATAATAATGCTAAAGGGAGCGAGAATCTCCACACAGTGTAGGATCTAGTTCAGTCATACATAAATTTGGGTTTATTGTATCTTTGGTTTCTCGTTCTGGGTTATCAGTGTTTATGTAACTCGATATAGATATGAATTCTTGGCCTGAGCTTTTCAGAGGTTTCACAAATTGGCATAATTCCTTGTCCGTTTCGTTATTTGGCTATGTACATCATGTTTTTCTTGAGTTTTTATATCTTATATAGGAAACTAGGTTTTCTTTTGTGTGATAGTAAGAGGAATACTCTTCATATCCTATTTAGTCTTTTTCAAATACAAGTCCATTCTCTGTGAAACAAAGTGGTTTCAGTTCTGTCTGAAATGCGTTTTTACCTATGCGGTGTAAGTTTTACGATTTCGTTCCTTTGGGTTTTAAATGAACAATTTTGAATATATTTACAGTTTTGTACCTCTATTTACATTTTCACAATTTCCAATCTCCAATTCTAAGAGTATACATCCTGGTACTTGCCATGATTTAATTTGTGTCAAAGGAGCACAACATATATATTCGTCTGAGTTATACCCTGGTAAGTTTATATAACATTCAACTCAAGTTCTGTGTGTTTGAAAGACTGTGTGCAAATTGTTTGAGTTTCAAACAACAATTTGTAAGTTTAAGAATTATGATTCTGGTGTCCCGTAACCCTGTCTGTAATTTTTGAGCTGGGAAAATAATTCCTCTGTGGGATACACTACCCTATGAAAACTTTATCATTCTGGAATTCTCGATTAACCTGTCAGATTTCACTTTGTAAGAAGGGAATCCTAATTATTCCGAACTCTTTTCTTGATTTCATTTTCCTTTATCATAAATATGTGGTTTTAGTGATTTATGAGGACAATATATTGGAGTCCTATCTATGATCTGAATTGGGAAATTCTATAGAGCATTTTTATACCGCGTGTTATTTAATGTTCTTCTTAGGAAATTTTTTTACATGTTGAACATGTACTATCTAATTTTACATTTGTGCAATCAGTTAATTTGTTTGGTTACACATCTAATGATGGGATCCCTATTTTCACTACGAGGGTACCCCTCATCCATTTCAATGCTCACCCTTCCCCTTCTACATGTTGATAGATTGCTTCAATGACACCGATTGAAAGTGCACCCACACCAACCTCAAGCTAAGTGCTAATCATGTGTGGAAAGCCTTCCCTGTCTTAATTTCTTTATCTTCAATATTTAGATTTTATGGTCTTTTGTCTTGACACTAAATTAACCATATCATTTTCCTTGCAGGACTTATATAGTGGAAATCAACGGATCTAGGATAGTTCCTTACTCGAAAAATGTATTTGAGTTCCGATTTTAATATTTAGGTTTGAAGGATTCAGATTCCGGTTTCCAGTTGTTTTGGGTACTTACCCAGGGTACTCTATTTGTAAATATTTGAATCCAAGCCTGTGGCTATACAGATAATTTGTTCTTTCTTGTTAACATGATGTACATATGTTTCTTCAAACCAATGAATAGTGTTGCTTATGTGAGCAGTCTCTGTACTATGGATTGTATAACTTTGAAAAATACTTTGTTTATCGTTTACTGTGGGATAAATGAACTGGACATTTTTACGTCATTGGCACAATCTTATCAATGGAAGCTTAGCTGGAATCTTATGTGGTCCAACATCGAAATATTCTTGTGTAATTTATATTTATGTAGTTCTGAAAAAAAAATCTATATAAGAGACAATATATATATGTATACATGTATATCTCTATTCTGGTATTCACTTCAAAACTTCGTTTGGTATTTGTACAAATTTAAATATTCCTTAAGAAAATATCTATACACACTTATATATATATATATATATATGGTATGGTTTATTCTTAACATGGTAATACTCTTATTCTGTTTAGATTTCTGTAACATATAAAAACACACATAGAGATTTCCTGTATATCTGTACTTTGGTTATTCGACCTGTAGCAATCTGTAATAAATCCTTATTCGGGTTTATATTTGAGTATACATTCCTAATTATACCAAATATTTCTAATATCAACAACAAATCAGACTGATATTTGTTTTCTTATTGTTGTTCAGAGATTACATTACTTGAATAATAAACTTTTACACATTCATCAACAACTATCACACATAGTGAATTTCTTAGCTCGACTCACTGAATAAATTCAAAACTGTAAGAGCTTATTATACCATTCGTTTCATTCCACCAGTCATTAACCAACAAACAAACCAATCAACAAGTGATAGTAGATGTACATATCTGAACAAAGTGCTGGAACAACAAATGGAACAACCAAGTTCCACTCAACCATAGAACATAGTAGCCAATCTACTTCCTTCATTCACCCCCTAGTCTCAACATGAATCCATGAGGGCGAACCTTGAAGCTCCTCTTTCACTATAGTCCTTTTTTAAATCAAAATTACTCCTTGCCTCACACTCAGAAAACAATGCTCATAATAGCAAGTGATATTTTTTTTCCTAGCATAGTAGACATCGTCCTACCTCCTCCCATATCATATATATATGAAAAAGCCTCTTCTGCCTAGGTCTTTTTCCCTTGGGAAATTTTTCATATTTACATATCCCTAATTTCCAGGGGCTTCTAATGGCCAAATTCCTGATTTTCCACTTGTAAAATTCAGCCCTGAGGTAGTTCAAACATGTTCCCCACTCATGGAGTCTTGGTCAATTGGTTTCAACCTGGTTGTTCCATTTGTCTCTCAATAATAAATATAAAAAATATTTGTTTCTTACAAGTATCACATTCAAAGAGTTGGTTGGGAAAATAAAATATTTGCCTAACAGTCATAATAAGAAATTACAATTAACTAAATTCCAAATTCAGATTTTCCATAAATGACAATAATTTTCCAAATTCAAATTTGTCAAAAATGGAAATAAATTCCTAAGTGGATTCAGAATTTAATAATCATTTATTTTGGGGGATATTACATCCTTTTCCCCTTCAGTAAAACACTGTCCTTAGTCTTTGTTCCTTTCTCGGAATAGGATTGAATAAGATTTTTGCAAATCTTCCTCCAATTCCCAAGTGGCATCCTCATGACTAAAGTGCTTCCATTGCACTTTTACTTGGGAAACAAATCTGTTCTTTAGTGCTATTTCTCTCTTGTCCAAAATGCGTAGGGGTTCCTCTTGGAACTCGCCTTCTGGTTCCACCTGTACCATGTTCCAATCGATCATGTAAGTAGGATCATGAACAAATTTTTTTAACAAAGAAACATGAAATACATTATGAATTTTCAGATTTGCAGGAAGTGCAAGTTGGTATTCCACGGGTCCAATTCGAGCTAAGATCTCAAAAGGGCCACAAAACCTGGGTGCCAACTTGGAATAGTTTCCTAGATTTAATGAACATATTCTTGCTTTGACTTTTAAATACACGTGGTCTCCAACTTGAAATTCTCGGTGTCTTCTTTTCAGGTCTGCGTAACTTTTCTGTCTGTCCTGTGCCTCTTTTAAATTCTGTTGTACTTTTATTACCATATTCTCCATTTCCTGGAGCATTTCTAGTCCCACCATGATTCTATCAACTAGGTTATCCCATCTAATCATAGTTGTACACTTTCTGCCATACAATACTTCAAAGGGGCTCATCTTAACCGATGTCTGGTAACCATTATTGTATGAAAATTCCACCAAGTGCAGGTAGTCTTCCCACTTACTTGGTTTCATCCTTATGTACATTCATAACATATCTTACACAATTTGGTTTGTTTGTTTAGTCTGTCCATCTATTTATGGATGCTAGCTTGTGCTGAAATTCAAGTTAGTATTCAACCCTCCAAACAATTCTTTCCAAAACATAGATGTAAATTTTACGTCTTTATCCGAAATCACCATTTTAAGAAGACCATGCAGTCTAAAAATTTCCTTCATGAATATTTCAGCGATGTTAATATATTTATAAGTATATTTTATAGGAATAAAATGTACAGAGTTGATAATCTTATCAATTACTACCATAATTGAATCATTCTATTTTTGAGTTCTAGGCAAACCTGTGATAAAATCCATTGATATGGTCTCCCATTTCCATTCTGATATAGGTAGAGGTTGCAATAGGCCGACTAGGTGTTGGTGTTCAGCTTTCATCTGTTGACATTATTGGCACTTAGACAAGTATTCTTTTGTCTCGCCTTTCATATCAGTCCATTAAAATAACTTCCTTAGTGTTGTTACCATTTTCTGGTATCCCGGATGACCAACATATGGTTTCTTGTGTACTTCATCCAAAACTGTTAACATTAATTCAATAGAATCTAGTATGTATAATTTGTTTTTGAATCTTAGTAGACCACTTATGTCCAAACTCATATCTTTTATGTCTGAATTTTCTACATTATTTTGTAAATCTGCCATTGTTTTAATGTATTCTTCATCATTATTACTTGCAGCCTTTATCCTTTGCTCAATATTTCTTTCTACCTTGCTAATGTTTATCTCAAACAACCCATGAATTCTTCTACTTAAAGCATCTGCCACTTTGTTTTCTTTACCCTTGATGTCTCTTACCTCAAAATTGAATTCGCTAAAGAAGGCCAACCATCTTTCTTTCCTTGTGTTAAGGTCTGGTTGACTAAAAAAGAACTTCACACCATCATTATCAGTTAGTAACAGAAATTTTCTACCCATTATACAATGTTGCCACATTTTTAATGCATGGATGATGGTTGCTAATTCCAAGTCATGAGTGACATATTTTCATTCGTGCTCTTTTAGTTTTCCGGACTCGTAACAAATAACGTGCCCTTCTTGAGTTAGGACACCTCCCAAACCTTCTTTGCTTGCATCTGCGCAGTCTGTGAAGTTTTTATCCGAGTATTCTACCCCTAAAATGGGTGTGGTTGTTAACAATTCCTTTAACTTATTAAAATTGTCTTGACATTTCTGTGACCAATAAAACTTGGTTCCCTTCTTATGTAGGGATGTGATAGGGTATGCAATCTTAGAGAATCCCTCAATAAATCTACGTTAGTACCCAGTGATTCCCATGAATGACTGGATGTCTGCTACATCCTTAGGGATAGGCCATTCCATGATGGCTCTTATCTTCTCTGGGTCGACTGCAATACTCTCTTCAGATATTACATGTCCTAGGTACTGTATTTTATTTTGATAAAATTCACATTTGTGGAATTTAACATACAGTTTTTGTTTTCTTAAAGTTTACAATACTATCCTTAGATGTTCTTCGTGTTCTTCTTTTGTTTTTGAATACACTAGGATATCGTCAATAAATACCAAACCAAAATTATCCAATTATTGACTGAAAATGTTGTTCATTAAACACATAAATGTTGTTGGTGTGTTAGTGAGACCAAACGGTATAACAACAAACTCATAATGTCCATATCTCATCCTGAATGTTGTTTTACTTATGTCTTCATCCTTTATTCTAAACTGGTGATAACTATATCTTAAATCCAACTTAGAAAAACTATTTTCCCCACCTACTTGATAAAACAGATCATTGATTTTAAGTAGAGGGTATTTGTTCTTAACAGTTATTTTGTTTAACTGTCTATAATCAATGCATAATCTTAGAGTTTTGTCTTTCTTTTTAACAAAAATTATTGGTGCTCCCCATGGCGAGACACTTGGCCTGATGTATTCCTTGTCCAACAATTCTTGTAGTTGAATCTTTAACTCTATTAATTCGGGTAAACTCGTTTGGTAGGGTGCCTTAGATATAGAGGCTAAACCAGGCAACAGATCGATAGAGAAGTCTATCTCTCTTCTTGGGGCCAGTTCAGGTATTTCATCAACAAACACATCTCTAAAATCATGTAAGACAACCAAATATTCTAGTCTAGGTTTATTTTCTTTTTCCAACAAATTTGTCACTTGGATAGCATAAATATGATAACCTTTTCTCATGCACTTCTTAAATTTCATTGTTGAAATCTACCTAACTGAGACTCATTTCTATATGCCTTGTACTATCTTAACAATGTTGTTTTCATCTTTGTAAGTGAGTGTTTTTTCACAACAATCCAAAAATGCTTTATGCCTCTCTAACCAGTCCATTCCAATAATTATATCATAAGACCCTAATGGTAGAATCTTCATATTTTGTAAATGTGTTGAACCTGCACATAATATATCTAGCTAAAAAATAATACACAGATTTGTAGAGAGAATTAGAGAAAGAAGAAGAAGGAGAGAAATAATGGAATATTTTTCATTAACTATATTCCACACTCAAAGAGTGAATAATTTACAATAGATATATGATACATGAGTAACTAATGCGCCATAGTGGTGGTCTAGAGTGATTTGGACACACACCAACAATTATGGGAGTAAACTACCACCTAGTCTAGTCTCTTAGGTAGTTACGGGAGTAAACTGCCACCTAGTCGAGTCTCTCGGGCAATTATGGGAGTGAACTGCCATCTAGCTGAGTTAACTAGTCAACTAGTCTTTAGTTAACTGACTGAACAAAGAGTAGTGAGGAGTTAACTCATGAAATCAAGTGTAATGCGCTAGTTTGGTGATGATCCCAAGACAAGTGCACATTATCATGGTGATGATCCCAATGTTGCATGGTGACAAAACCAATGTAACATCTAAACTCAATTCAACTAGTCAAACTAAAGTGTCAACTGAAAGAGAATATTCTCTAGGTGAAACATTCTCCCCTAGAATATAGGAGACTGGATAATGACTAATTATGACTAATAAAAAAGGAAAAACCTTAGGAAAAATAAATCCTAGGTGTGTGTGTGAAGTAACTCCAACACCCCCCCTGAACATCACTATAGTCAAATTAAAGAATGGGTCCCAGTAACAAGGCCATGTTAGGTACCCAAATACAAAAGATACACTAAAATAAATGAGGAAAGAGGGAAAACCTCATGGGAAAACCCCCCACTCAAATTACAATGCATAAAAAAAATGAGAAGGAACAAAAAATAGTTGTTAAACAACTGTGTCCTTCACTCCAATAAGACTTCACAATTGTCCAAGTTTGTGCTCGTTCAAGAATTGTTTGAGAATGTATATGTATGAACAGATCTCATGAAGTATATGCACCATTGAGATTCCCAAACATATCCACTTTATCTTCTTGTAATGAATAATATCTAGATAAATTTTTGATGAAACTTTGAAAACCATGTGGTCATTTCCAGAAAAAAATGTTGAAATTTTGTTGATTTTAAAATGATCATAAATTCACTATCCGGACTTCGTTTCGGAAGATTTTTTGTTTTTAAATTGGATATTTTCTCGAGAGGAATTCAAATATCCAATTTGTTTCTGAAAATTTGGCTCTGGAAATATTAGAATTGAGTCTGATGTGTGCGGCTCTCTTTTTGTCTCTTGAGATGCATGCATTGTGCATGGAAAAGTGTCTACATGTGACTCTTGAGATGCATGCCACATATATTCCACATGAATTTAATAAAACAAATATGGAATGGAGTATACATCATCTTCAATTAATGGAATACAAATTTTTGCAAACACTTTTGTAGAAGACTCTTCATAATAAGAGGCTTGATCTTTTGATAGCTTCTCTTCTGGCTCTATCTGTTCAACCTCCTGCATGCAATATTCACAATACTCTTTATTCCTGAATAGAAACTCCAATATATTCCATAATTCATTTGGAGTTGATTCTTGTGAGTCATCATATACTTGGTGGAGAATTTATGGAGAAATAAACAAGAAAATGAATCATATGGCCATATCTTGTCTATTGAGAAAGTCATTTTTATCATCTATGGAATCAGGCTCTACTTCCATTGCCATGGTTATTTGGTATAATCCTCTACTTCTAATAAGAATTATAATATTTGGTTTCCACTCCGAATAGTTATGAGGCTTGAGATGTATTATCAATGAGTAAAACATATATTCCATCTTTTCTACGTTCTTCAATCTTCAGTACCTGCAAAAATAATTTGATGTAGCTTTTTCTTAGCAGTCCATCGGCTTTGATACCATGTAAATGTGTTGAACCTACACATAATATATCTAGCTAAACAATAATACACACATTTGCATAGATAATTGGAGAAAGAAGAAGAAGGAGAGAAAGAATGGAAGATTTCTCATTAACTGTATTCCACACTCAAAGAGTGAATACTTTACAATAGATATAGGCTACATGAGTAACTAATGTGCCATAGTGGTGGTATAGAGTGATATAGACACACGCCAATAGTTATGGGAGTAAACTGCCACCTATTCTAGTCTCTCATGCAGTTACAGGAGTGAACTGCCACCTAGCTAAGTTAACTAGTCAACTAGTCTTGAGTTAACTAACTGAATAGAAAGTAGTGAGGAGTTAACTCAAGAAATAAAGGGTAATGCACTAGTTTGGTGATGATCTCAAGGCAAGTGCGCATTATCATGGTGATGATCCCAATTTTGCATGGTGACAAAACCAATGTAGCATCTAAACTCAACTCAACTAGTCAAACTGAAGTGTCAACTGAAAGAGAATATTCTCCAGGTGGAATATTCTCCCCTAAAATATAGGAGAATAGATAATGAATAGGAAAAACCTTAGGAAAAATAAATCCCTGGTGTGTGTGAAGTAACTCCAATATATTTATCTTTGTGTTTTGACCACCTAAACTGAACTCACAATCAGAAATGAAATTGATTACTTTTTTTTTGTTCCTGTTGCTAGTTGTACTAGCCAAGATTTTGCATGTCTTATTTTATTAAATTTATTTGAATCCACTACACCAGGAGAAACATAACTCAAAGTATCTCCTAGATCAATTAATATAGAAACACGAGTATTGTTAACTTTACCGTCAACTTCCACTACAATGGACTGGTGGTCAGCTTGTCAACCATCCATGATTGCATTGATCATGTGTACGATTTTGTCCACATCTCCCACTGTAGAGGCTTCTTGTAGGTTGTGAACCGTATTCCTTGCTGTAGAAGTTAAATGCAAAAGATTCCTCCTTAAGTGAGGTTCTCCGCATTCCTAGCATTTTAACGGTTCTCTAGGGATGTCCCTAAAATTCTTTGTTCCCAAATTAACTGGCTTACCTCCCCCTTGGGCATTCCAGTTATTGAAGTGAAAATCTTTCAGTGGAAAACTCTTTGTTGCATTCCGAAAAGGGGTTGGTTGATATCCCTTCTT
Source organism: Picea glauca (assembly GCA_000966675.3). NCBI lineage: Eukaryota > Viridiplantae > Streptophyta > Pinopsida > Pinales > Pinaceae > Picea > Picea glauca. The sequence goes on along the minus strand of JZKD02S0497959.1, from coordinate 269,837 downwards.
CCGCTAGTTCATCTTGTCTTGTTTCTTGTATTTCCAAGCCTTGGGAAATTCAGACCACTATTTGTATTGATTGTAACACATTTGGGTCTTCCTGAAAACTTCACTTAAGGTATTGGGGTTGTCGAATTTGATGTTGTCCTTATAGGACTATGGTAAGCACCTTAGGAATCGCTGGATTTTTACTTTTTCTTCCTGGATATAAGGCACAAACCTTAATAATTCCAGGAATTTGTTTATCAGTTCATCCATAGTCATTTGACCGAGTCGTAGCTCATAAAGCTCTTTGGCATTTCTTTCGTGGTAAATTTTTGACAAATAATGTTTTTTAAAGTATTTCTTGAAATAAGACCACTCCATCTATTTTTCCTTTAGGCCCTTGGCCAACTTCAGGTCCTGCCACCATATACTTGATTTTACTTTCAAGTTATAGATGGCCATTCTGACCTTCATGTTGCTGGAATAATTGTAGATCTAGAAATAATTTGTTATTTCTATTAACCATGCTTCAGCCTCCTCCCCTGTCCTGGAATCCCCATCAAAGGTGGACAGTTTTATTTTCTTAAACTCTCCCTCTAGATGGTCCACCTATTTCCTCTTTCTTCCTGTGGTTCATTTATCTTCTACTGATGGTGTACCTTCCGAAGAGTTGTCCCCTTTTTCCTCTTCAGGACCAGAATTATTGGAGGCCCTTTTACTAACCTCTTCTTCCTAGTTATTGTATTTTGGGATCTTATTTGTTACTATGCTTCGCAACAGTACTTCATTTATTTCCTATTGTTCTTGTTGTTCCTTTTCAGTTTCTCATTGTCTGCCTTGAAAACTTGCAGTTCCACAATGAGGTTTTTCATGGTTTCCAGAACCTGGGTGGCAGAACTTCCTTCACTGTTATGTCTAGGTTCTCTAGTAGGTCCTTGCTCAGGATTCTCCTCAAGCCTGACCTCCTTTTCATTATGTGATGCCATTATCGCAACGAAAATAACGTTTTTCTATTTGTAACAGTAAATGGTTTGTTAGTTTTTCATTAAACGAAAAGCATGTGCTAAGAAAACATTTTTGGCATTGTTTAAGGTCCAAGTGCTATAACCTTTTCTCTGATACCATATGTAATGGACCCAAAATTTACCAATTAATTTTTTTTTAATTAGGGTCATTAGAGTTGTTCATTCACCTTCAATACCTTTCAAAGCATTCCTTAACTATAAATACAGAGTAATTATGTTACTTATTATATATTCTGCAAATTACACTTACCATTTTCTTGACACAGGTGCAAGTTATATATACAATACTAACTCAATCCTATCCTCAAAAAGAGGGAGAAAGAGTATCTTAATAACTAGACAATTATATTCACCTTAGTAATTCCATCCTACTCGAACAAAAATTCCCAAGGGAATACTATGGAATTACATATATACCTATAATGACCCCTAGGATAATGTATTGTTAAATCCATAGGTCGTATGTGAAATGTCTCTATTATACATAGTTAATTCTAACATGATGTTAGTGCATATAAGCGTTAATGCTCTGAATGGTTGTGACTATATGGTTGGTAAAGGCAGTTTCATTTTATTTTTGTTTGACACTTCCATGATAAACAACCTTGGTACAAGGGCTAACGAACCTAAAAGGTAAGAATAAACCATAACCAGATGAGAAGGAAAAACTAAACTGTAACCCTAAACTGACTATCATCGCACTCACCATAAATTGATAAGAGGTCTGCAGAGGTAGGACTATCATAACTTAAATATATCCTGCCTCAAACATTTATAGTGTCTTGTAACGTACTTCTTTGGGCCATCGCTCGACCACCGTGTCCATTGTGTATTTTCCACCTCACTCTATTCACATGGCCTATGTATAACTCATAACTATCACCATTAATCTTCTCGACGAAGGGTTTTCTAAGGGTATTGCTTCATTCTTCTCCGTTGGCTCTGTTTATTTGCAAAAACACTGCAACGCTAACCTTGATGATGTTAAACTCGGTAGCATGGCAAGAATCGTGAAGTCAGGCTTGTTCTGGGTCGGAAGGAAACTAGGAGGAACTTACCAGTCAGATACTACCCTAAGTGAGGTAAGTAACTTATGGGTTGTTTTATCTTAACTCTCTGTGATCTTAAAAAGTCAGCATGCACATGAGTCACCCTCTAATTTATATTAGTTCTACTGGTCTTGACTTCCGTAGTCTGAGGTATAATTTTAATGGTTGGTAGCATACTTAGCAATGCTTACAGTTTTATTGTGGCTCCACCTTTAATCTATGTATCAGTTTTCTAAAACCCTTATGCCTTGCGAAAAACTTTTTCTTTGTGAATAAACCCATAGGAAGTCCCTGATTGTAATAATTACGAAGGGAGAGAGAATGTCCACACAATGTAGGAGATAGTTCTGTCATGTATAAAGTCGGTTTTATTGTATCTTTGGTTTCTCATTTTGGGTTATTAGTGTTTATGCACCTCGATATAGATACAAATTCTTGGCCTGAGCTTTTCAGAGGTTTCACATATTGGCATAATTCCTTGTCTGTTTTGTTATTTGGCTATGTACATCGTGGTTTTCTTGAGTTTTTATATCCTAGACAGGAAACTAGGTTTTCTTCTATGTGATAGTAAGAGGGATACTCTTCATATCCTATTTATTCCTTTTCAAGGACACTCCCATTCTATGTGAAACAAAGTGGTTTCGCATCTGTCTGAAATGCATTTTTGCCTATGCGGTGTAAGTTTTACAATTTCGTTCCTTTGGGTTTTAAATTAACACTTATCAAGATATTTACAGTTATGTACTTCTATTTACATTTTTAGAATTTCTAATCTCCAATTTTGAGAGTATACATCATGGTACTTGCCAAGATTTAATTTGAGTCAAAGGAGCACGACATATATATTTTTCTGAGTTATACCCCGGTAAGTTTATATAACATTTGCCTCAAGTTATGTGCATTTGAAAGACCGTGTGCAACTTGTTTGAGTTTCAAACAACAATTTGTATGTTTAAGAATTATGATTTCAGTGTCCCATAACCCTGTCCGTAATTTTTGAGCTGGGAAAATAATTCCTCTATGGGATACGCTCTACCCTATGAAAACTTTATCATTATGGAATTCTTGATTAACCTGTCAAATTTCACTTTGTAAGAAGGGAATCCTAAGTATTCTAAACTCTGTTCTTGATTTCATTTTCCTTTATTATAAATCTATGGTTTTAGTGACTTATGAGGACAGTATCTCGAAGTCCTATCCATGATTTGAATTGGGCAATTCTGTAGAGCATGTTTATATCACGTGTTATTTATTGTTCATCTTAGTTAATGTTTTTACATGTTGAAGAATGTACTATCTACTTTTACATTTGCACAATAAGTTAATTTGTTTGGTTACACATCTAATTATGGGACCCCTATTTTCATTGCGAGGGTACCCCTCAACCATTTCAATGTTCACCCTTCCCCTTCGACATGTCAATAGATTGCTTCAACGACATCGACTGAAAGTGCACCTGCACCAACATCAAGCTAAGTGCTAATCCTGTGTGGAAAGACTTCATTGTCTTAACTACTTTATCTTCAATATTTAGTTTTTATGGTATTTTATCTTGACACTAAATTACCCATCTCTATTTCCTTACAGGACTTATACATTTGCAAACAATGTATCTAGGACAATGCCTTACTCGAAAAAGGTATTCTAGTTCTGATTTTAATATTTAGGTTTGAAGGATTCAGATTCGAGTTTCCAGTGGTACTGGGTACTTACCCACGGTAGTCTATTTGTAAATATTTGGATCCAATCCCATGGCTATACAGATCATTTATTCTTTCTTGTTAATAGAATGTACAAATGTTTCTTCAACCCAACAAATATTGTCTCTTATCTGAGCGGTCTCTGTACTACAGATTGTATAACTTTGAAAAAAACTGTGCTTATGGTTTACTGTGGGATAACTGAACTACACATTTTTATGTCATTAGCACAATCTTACCAATGGAAGCTTAGCTGGAATCTTATGTGGTCCAACATTGAAATCTTCCTGTGTAATTTATATTTGTGTAGTTCTGAAAAACAATCTATATAAGAGACAATATATATATGTATACATGTATATCTTTATTCTGGTATTCACTTCAAAACTTTGTTTGGTATTTGTAGAAATTTAAATATTCCTTAAGCAAATATCTATACACACTTATATATATATATATATAGATATATATATATATATATAAACGGTAATACTCTTGTTCTGTTTAGATTGCTGTAACATATAAAAACACACACAGGCATTTCCTGTAGATCTGTACTTTGGTTATTCGACTTGTAGCAATCTTTAATAGATCCTTATGTAGGTTTATATTTCATTCTACATTCATACTTATACCAAATATTTCTAATATCAACAATAGATCGGACTGATATTTGTTTTCCTATTGTTGTTCAGAGAGTACATTACTTGAATAATAAAATTTTACACATTCATCAACAACTATCTCACACAGTGGATTTCTTATCTCTACTCAATGAATAAATTCAAAACTGTAAAAGCTTAGTCTACCATTCATTTCATTCTACCAGTCGTTAACCAACAAAAAAACCAATCAACGAGGGATAGTAGATGTACATATCTGAACAGATTGCTAGAACAAAAAATGGATCAACCAAGTTCCACCCAACCATAGAATAGAGCAGCCAATCTACTTGCTCCGTTCACCCCCTAGCCTGACCATGAATCCATGAGGGAGAACCCCGAAGCTCCTCTTTCTCTGTAGTCCTTTTTCAGGTCAAAATTCCTTCTTGCCTCACACTCAAAAAATAGTGCTCATAACAACAAGTGATATTTTTTTTCCAGCATACTAAGCAACGTCCTGCCTCCTCCTATATGCTATATATATGCAAAAGCATATTGTGCCTAGGTCTTTTTCCCTTGGGAAATTTCACATATTTACAAATCCATGATTTTTAACGGTTGCCAATGGCCAAATTCTTGATTTTCCACTTGTAAAATTCATCTGTGAGGTATTTCAAACATGTTCCCCACTCATGGAGTCATGGTCAGTTGATTTCAACCTAATTGTTCCATTTGTCTCTCATTAATAAATATAAAAAATATATGTTTCTTACAAGTTTCATAGTCGAAGAGTTGGTTGGGCAAATCAATTTTTTTCCCAACATTCATCATAATAAATTACACTTAACTAAATTCCAAATTCAGAATTGCTATAAATGGAAATAATTTTCCAAACTCGAATTTGCCAAAAACGGAAATAAATTCCTAAGTGCATTTTGACTTTAATAATCATTTATTTTTGGGGATATTACACTTTACCTTGCTCAGAAAGATAAGAATAAATAACATGATTATTCTAGAGGAGAAAGCAACAGAAAAGGACGTCGATGCAAAATAAAGAGTTTCATAGGTAACAGGGATAGACACAACCAAGGTGATAGTTATAGTCTTCATTGTACCCATTGCAAAAAGAATGGGTCACATGAAGTAGATGACTACAGAGTTCCATGGGATAAGATCAATGAATACATACAAAATAAGAAAGAGGACAAAGGTAAACATTCAGAACCAACAAAAGGTAATCCACATGAATCTTCTCATTACATTGTTTCTCATTGAAATATAGGAGTAACATAAGATTTATTTAACATTTCATATACTCCTTGGAAATATGCATGACTTCTTAACATAGCTGCAACCTCTCACATGAAATTTTGAAAATACTTTTCTAAGTAATTCAATGAAAATGTAGATGGCATAGTGTGTGTTGCATAAAAGTCCAACCTTAAACCCTCGGGAATGGGCACCATCAGACTCAAGTTCATTGGATTCTTGGATTTTTTATCTGCATAATGTGCTCTATCTTCCTAAGATGAAAATGAGATAGTTTCCCCTTGTGCACATCAAACAACAAGTAAATCTGTTAATATGATCTATGTAAAACTTGAAATATGAAAGGATTATGATAACATGCTTGTTATGACCAGAGTGGAATATGGAAGGTCGTTTAAGTTGAATGGGACATTTTCCCATACACAAAATGTTGCATACCTCTTTAATAACTGTGGAGGTATAATTTAATCTAGTCTTTTTCAGCATGCTATACTTGGTCATATCAATTATGACAGTCTTCATTTATTGAGAAATAACAGTGTTTCTAGTTTTTCTATGATTCCTAGGAAAGTGAAACAATGTGATCCTTGTATTCTTGGAAAGCATAGAAAACAAACATTCCATGATTCTACTTCCATAGCATGTAGAAAACCTGAATGGATTCATTTTGATTTGTGTGGCCCTATGTATGTTCCTTATGCAAATGGAAATAAATATATATCATGTCATTTATCGATGATTACACCATGATGTGTTGGGTGTATTTTCTGAAAGATAAATCACAAGATTTTGAAAAATTTAAATTTTTTCATGTATGTATTCAAAATGAAGTTCAATCTCGTATTGGATATATTTGCAGTGATAATGGAAGAGAATATACTTCTAATAAGTTTGAAAGATACCTTTGTCAACATGGGTTCAAACATCAGACCACGGTTCTATACGATCCCCAACAAAACAGTGTGGTTGAACGAATGAACATGACACTCCTAAATGTGGTTTGTTCCATGATGGTTCTCAAGAATGTTAAATTGATGTTTTGGGTTGATGTCATTCTATGTGCAGTTTATATTAAAAGAAGATTTCCATATCATTCTCTTAAAAAAAGACTCCATATTAAATGTGGTATGGCCACATTCCTTCAGTGAGACATCTCAAGGTCTTTGGTTCCACTTGTTATGCCTTGATTCCTAAGAAGAAAAGAGGCAAGCTTGATGCAAGGAGTTGGAAGTGCATCTTCTTGGGGTACTTAGATACCACCAAGGGGTATCGTCTTTACAATGAGACAAGCAAGAAATTCATCCTTTCTAGAGACGTGATATTTCTTGAATCCACCAAGAAATATGAAATTGTTAAGAGGCATCTTGGTCACCAGGACAAATTCACTCATGTAAATACATATAATGAATTATATGATGAGATTCCACATATTTAAGGGGGGGTCCCTATCTTGGTTCAATCTATGGAATCTCCTTATGAAGAACCATACTCCCCTCATGAAGAATTTTCTTCCACTTCATCAAAACCTGAGATTCAATTGGATGATGTGATCAAGAAGATTAAAAGTTTGAGGCTTAATAAGAACTTTAATGTACCCAAAAAATTATAAAAAAAAAAAAAAATGAAGGGGAAAGATGATAGTCTAATCAATAAAAACTAATCATAAAAAATGTATTGATTGACTCATGAAGATATCTTCCTCTTAGAATGATACCAATTCGATAATCATAATATTTTTCCTCCACTAAACGGAATTAAAGAAACAAATTATAACTTACTATTATAATTATTACTCCACAGTGTTTGAAGGATTGGTCCATAACTTATATTATTGTAAGCTATAATACAATTCTATAGTACATTAAGGTAGTTCCATCTTTTGTATCGTTATAAGCTATGAGATAAGCTTACTAAAGTCCCTAGTTAAAATGCACTAGGATTACAATAGCCCTATGCAAAACCTTTCCATTGTAATAAAAACTATACTACCCACATTTAAATGCATACAATAACCCCACTAAAACATCATGTTACACTATACATGTGTGTTTAAACCTTTGTTCATTCGAACTACATTACACACACATTACAACAACGTTAAAGTGGTTCTCTAAAGTGATAAGGTGGATGCCAAATCACATCTGTAATTCAGATTCTAAGGCTTGTCAACATTTAAGGTAGAGCAGGTCCATTAATGGAGTAACTACCTACTCAGTACACTACGTCCTAACACTCCAGAAAACCACCCAATGTGGGTTATCCACTTCAATTAGCTTCACATGGCAGTGGGGGGCATACTCTGTCATCCTTTAATTCATGGACAGTGTGTTTGAGATGCCATTACTTTCCATTGCAATCGTCGTTTCCTTTTCTTGTTTCACTAATCTTCCTGGTTGTGTTGCTCCTGGTGTTTGACTAACCGGATAGCGTTTAAACCTGAGTGGGATGAGGGTGCAACATGATGACGAGATTTGGATGAATAGGTAAGAGCCTTTACATGATATGAAAAAATGCTTAGAGAGTTTTCTTCTGGTGCAAAGTATTTCTCTGTTGGGTTTTTGTTATAACCCTAATTTGCACCAGACATGCTCACCTGGCATCAGGCCATCTCAGATTCCTTCTTTTCCAAAGCACTGTTGAACAACTCTTCTTAAAAACCTCTTTTATAAAGGCACACACACACTACTCCATTACTGAATGCGTCTACATGCTATTTGACCCAAAACAACACACGTGTACCTACAAAAGCATGAAAAAAGGAAAGTTGTCGACGGAACACACAACTTTGGGTAAGTTAACTAAACCTTCTAGACATGCATGGCTGAGGATTCACCCAAATACCTAGCTTCTTCTAGCCTATAAAAGAAGGGTTAGGGGTCCCATTTGGAGGAGGAGAATCATAGTAAAGAAACTATACCCATTTTCACATTCCCTTTGTCCCAACCCTTTATCCATCCTTATTCAAGAAGAGATACAGAGCAAAGAAGTTGGAGGACAATTGAAGAGGAGCCCAGGACATGGTTCGTGGAGCACTGGCCAGCGTCAACATTGTAATTTGATTTATTAAAGTTGGTTATAAAGAATTATTTTTCCCATCCCGCCATATGAGGTGTTCATAGTTTATTGCATACATGTTTGAATCTCTAACCCATTAATATTTAGACCAAATGCATGTAGAGTTTGTTGTGTATCTTGTGTGAATGCAGGTCAGCTGTAGAGGAGAGCTGCAGTCAAGGAGCAATCAAGTGTGAAGAAGGATCGATATCAAACATTCAAAATAAGGTACACTCACTTAACTACGCATTTGCTTAATAATAATGGGGATTAGGTCTGGGATGACGGTAGAAAATAGGATTCTTTAGGTCTTTTCTGCATGCATAATTTAACCCTAGATGCTAGTCCATAGAGGGATTTTCCACTCACAACATAATTGGTGACCATACTGGGGAGATCTCTAGGGTTCCCGGGGATATTTTTGGGTATTTTTAAGAACGTTTTCATTTTCCTGTTTTTAAAGTTTCTGCAAAAGTCTGAGCTAACAGAGATTCTGTCTTCCATACCAGTTATCTCTGTTTCTTTGCTTGATTGTAATTTATTTTTCAAGATCCACAGAGGTACATGCGACCTATATAAGGTTTTCACGTGTGTACCCATGCCCTTCATTCTCATAGTCTGTGTGTACATGTTAGCCGAGGAAGTGACAGTCGCGTGTATGATTCTAGAAAATTTATTTTAAAGAGGCAGTCATCCTCTCTTCTGTCAGAATTTTTCCTTCTCAGGGGTTTTCTAGAACTCTTTCTATTCTTTGTTGTTTGCAGTCGATAGCTTAGGTTTCACCCCAGATTGGTTTGTTCTATGGATTTTTTCTTTGAGTTGCTTTCATTTTTTTTTGTTAAAGTAGGTGTCTGAGTCTTCAAGAGATCCTAGTTCTCAGTATCAGTGGTCTCTGCCTGGGCTAGATTGCTTGTCTTTTTGCCTAAGAGTTTTAGAGATACACGTGGCCTGTATAAGGCCAGCACACGTGTACACGCTCTGAAATTACACAACTCGCATGCACACGCTTGCTGTTGAACTGTCAACGGTGTGCTTGTGGAGGAAATTTTTGTTGAAGGTAGGGTAGTCATCCTTTTCTTTGATAAGAGTTATACCTCTTAGGTTTTTGGATCTCTTTCATAGCAGTCAATGACTTAGGTTGGTTCACAATAATAGATTTGTTTTTCAGTTAGAAGTTTTCCTCAAAATTTTCTTTTATAGGGTTTTTAGACAAGTGTGAGAGTCCAATTTTTAAGTTGCTTGTGGGTGATTTTTAAAGTGACTCTTTGCGATCTGCACTTAGGCCAAAATTTTTCTTGGTTTTGACTTGTTGATAATTTTCCTTTTTTCTTTGTCAACATTCAAATAAAAAAAAAAACTTTTATTTCTTTGATTGATTGAAAAGTGTTGTTTTGCATTAGTAACTAGGGAAAAGTGTTCACTTTCATAAGTTCTTGACAATTTACTTAGATCATAAGTAGCTCGTAGTTGAGTGAAATCGTACTTTGAGTGTGCTGTCCAAAGATCTTAGAAAAAATATTTAAGTTTGAAAAGTTGTTTAAGAGTTAAGTAAGGTAAAGGTTTTTGTTTCCATCTTTTTGTTTATTTTTCTTTCGTCTTTCAAACATCACTAGTTTCACTTTCATAACCTTTGACTTAAGACAAGCCATAAAAATTAATGCTAAATCTAAAATTCATTAGACTTTTTATGATTGTAGGGTCAACCAATTAGTTTAGGGTTAAGGCCTTGAATTAGGTTGGAGAGGAAACTCTTCAAGGCCACTAAAATCAAACATTGGAGTCTGAGTTAAGGAGTGTCAAAGTCTAGTATCGTGAAAGTTATCTGGGACCCCCCTCTAACACAGGGGATAAACATGAGGTTGCATGCGGGAAGGTAGTGGAGATAACCCCTCCAAAGCTGGACCAATCGTAGTGGAGAATACATATAGAGGGCTTCTCTTGGGATTCCGTCGATTGCATTTGCCACGGAGCTTCATGGGTCTCGAATCCATTAGAGGTCCTCATTTGTCTTCCAGACCACTTGCTTTTGATACCCTTGACAGGTTTCAGGCTCGATACCCTGCTCATTGTGGTCTACCTGACTTTCGATTGTACCTGCCTGGTAAGTGTTCATGCACTGACAACCTAGTTGCCTATCTTTTAGGGACATACACAAGTGATTGTGGGGGTATACCACGATACCTAGGACAGACATCGGGCCACACTTTGTAGAGCATACCCATAGGGTGCTTCCGTGTTCGAGTTTCACTTGCACCAGTAAGTTTCTCTAGTGTTGGTTTTTGTAATTGTTCTTCCAATTAGTTTAGTGTTTTCTTGTTTTATATTGTAGGGGCCTTTTAGTGTGTGTTGTTTTTGAACAAGTAGACAGCCCTAGAGTGTCTTTGATCTTCTCACACAGTGGAGGATCACGAGCTTCGTTGGTCACGAAGGCTTCTTGGCCTATCATCGGTTACACTGGAGCCACCCCCACCACCACCAAGGCGAAATCTAGACCAACAAGGGTCTTTTGAAGTGATCGGGTCACAAGAAATTGTGCCCGACCAACATTCGGAGGAATCGACCATTTTATACCTTGGAGTGAAAGATTTTGGTATATTTGAAACCTAAACCACTGATATTTTGGCACCTATCATCATACCAATTCATCCTTACAAGTGCCAGACAGTGTCGCAAGAAGCAATGGAAACAAATGTTGTTACTCATTTTGGGAATTCTTTAATTCCCACTACGGTTGTCACCACAGAAGAGTTTCCACCTCCTAACCCATCATCGCTAGTCTGATCCACCATGGTCTTGGTCGCCTCTACCTCACACAGTGGTCTGATCCTGTCTATGGCGGTAGCCACAACCCCTTTCCCACCAAGTGCAACAGGCCCTTTGTTCTCATATGGGATGCCTAGCTCAGGTACACGTCCTGTACTTTCCTACTCCACTTCACAGACTTTAGGTCTGGGGGCATGGAGATCTAATGCTCCTTTGCAAGGACACATGGGGGGAACTTTTGCTCCTTTTAATGCTTTCCCTTACAGGGGAGGTCATATACCTCCTTCGTCCCCTTCGCTCGGTGGCATGCACCAGCCATCTACCAGGCCACCTGCACACCATAGTTTATTTGGAGCGGGGAGTCAAGGACCACCTTCACACAATATGCCAGTAGGTTTGACATGGTTTTATTTTTTCGATGAGTTTGGTAACAACGCCTTATCATAAGCTACTTTCCCGAGTGGGGGCAACCCTAGTTTCAGACAACCTATTCCTATGCAGGGTACTATTCCTGCATAGGGGGCAAACCTAGGAACTTATTCCGCATCAGGGCCTTGGAATTCTTGGCAGGGATCTGTTCCTTCATTAGGAATGCTAATCTAGGGAAATTATTTCCATGGTCAATGGAACCCTGGACAAGGTACTATACCTATCCCCATGGGATTGGCATGGGGAAACCCTTCCCAAAGTCCTCCAAATGTAATGCACGCCCATCCATCTACGTCCTATTTTGGGAATCAGCCAATGATGTCTCCTCACATGTAGAATCCATACATTGGCCATGGCCATGGTTTTTACCATAACCCAGGCCAGGAGTTGAACTTTTCCTGGCAACCTGGTGGTAGTCAAACTCCAGGCCCCTTTTTCCCAGGTTATCACCAACAACCCAAACTACCTTTCCTGACAACCTTGCATTTGCCAAACTTGATAAGGTTGTTGAATGAACCTATTTGTCACGATCTGCGTTGGCCTCCTATGCCGACAAAGTTGCCTTCAGACATACCAAAGTTCGAAGCCAAGCCTAACGAATATCTAGGAGATCATGTGACTAACTTCCACCTTTGGTGCCCATCTAACTCGTTGAAAGATGAATCCATACAGTTGCGATTGTTTCAACACACTCTCATTGGGAGTGCTTCGAAATGGTACATTGAGCTCGACCTCTCAAGATACTCTTCCTTCGGTGAATTGGCAATGGCCTTCCTAAACCATTTCCAATTACTTGTGAGATACGAAGCTAGCACAAAATTGTTGGCCAATTTCTCATAGACAAAAGTGGACCATATCTATGATCACATCCGAGAATGGAGACATCGAAAGAGTTTAATTAAGGTACCAGTTTCACCAACATTCCTACTCGAGTGGTTCCTTAAGTCTTTGGTCCCGCAGTTATCCAAAGACGTCGTGACTTCATGAGTGTCTTCCGAAGAAGACTCCATCATGAGAGCTCAACAGCTCGAACTCATCTATTCTCAGTTCGATTTATTATACGAGATCTTGCCAGATGTGCCATGGTCAATACTTGATAAAACTAGACAGAGAGTTGGACCATATGTCAATGGTATTGTTGGTTCAGCACAAACAAAGCCCATTGAGAAACTAACGAAGAAGTTGCAGTAATTGTCTATACAACACATAGAGGCCAACCAAACTACTGTTTTGGCTGCTCCCCCTACTAAAATGTTGGATGTACACATAGTGCAATCAACAAATCAAAAGGCCACCCAGCAGCCTGAAGGAAAGAAAAAACAATGAAAGAAGGGTAAGGGGGATAAGAAACCCACTGATAATGATGGCAGGGGAAACACTGAGAAATGGAAGGTGAGGTATCCATGAAACCTATCCATAGAAGACCACCCGACCCACCTATGTCCCCGGCTTGCAGAGGCCCAAACTTTTGTGACACAACAACAACTTGCTGTGTTAACTAATCCATTTCAACATGGAAAAAACCTAACCCAAGCCTCTCCAAGTGTGGAGGGGGTAGTCAAGGACCCTCTCCATATTCGAACAATCCCAAATCTATGAATGTATATATGATGAAGGGTGATGCTTTCATATCCACTAGAGCACATGACTAAAGTAAACCAAGCACTTCTGAGAAGGGCAAAGAAGCTGAACTCCCATCTCTTCCTCTACAGATTGAAAATACTTTGGGAAAAACAATGACACGCATCCCAAAAGCCGTGTTCAAAAAATATTCTCACAACCCAAACACAAGGGCCACCCAAAACTATTCTATGGTGGAATATTTGTCTCAAACCCCTTGTGTGATGTCCTCTTTGGAGGTCCTCCAAAGCTTCCCTTCCTAGAGGAAAGCTTTGTTAACCACTCTAGGATCTACTGAGACTTTTAATCCAGGTACCATCATGCTAGATACAATCAACTTAAAAGCTCGTATGCCTTACCATGTAGTGTTTCAGATAGTAGTGGCTCACCCCATGAAAAATTTTACTCGAAATATTTTCTGCATGATGGTTGATGAGAGTGCCTCGACATGCGTTATGTTGTTGGCATGTTGGAAGACCATTGGCCATCCATTTTTGTCTTCATCGCCTACTCTTCTTAATACTTTCGACGATCATTCATTCCAACCACATGGTATCATTCCCTCTTTTCCGATGCAATTGGGAGGGAATACCATGTGCATTGAGGTAGAGGTAGTCAACGCATCCCTCGACTACAATATTTTGTTAGGAAGGAGTTGGACTTATGCCATGCAAGCAGTGGATGCTACAGTTTTCCGGGTCTTGTTGTTTCCACATGAGGAACGGATTGTGACCATTGATCAATTGTATTTCTCTGGATCCAACCCTTCATTGGGGGTGTCCATGGTCTCGATGATTGATAATCCTCAACCAAGCGTAGTCAATGTAGGGGTTGGTTTGTGCCCATATTTGATGGGTACCTTCGATTACCCAGCCCCTCAAGGCGATTTCAAGTTCATATCCGACCACCATAAGGTTGATATTTTCCAAGTTTCATCATTTTGCACGAGTTACTTCACCGATCCGTGGATACTTCCTTCCCCATCGGCCATGATGGAGGGGACAGGGAATCCAGGCATGTCCATGCCCTTGTCTGTAGCAGAAGTAGCATACTCTTTAGTCTAGGAAGCTTCATCCAACCCAGATCCAACTCCTGCATAAGAGTTCGATTCGCTTCTATAGCCTATTTGGGATAAAGGTTCTCTCACTAACATCGATTCGTTAGATTTAGTCTTGACCTCCGATGAAGCAGTAATTGAAGCAATGACTAGTCTAGACAAACCCTGGGATGATCTTCATCACAGATAATTTTTCTCCCAGAGTTAAGCAGAATCGAGGTTGAAGAATTCACCTTGAATATGAATGGAGATAGGTTTTGTCCTATTAATCCCTTATCTACGCACGAGGTCTATGCTGAGGGTAATATGCAAACCATCATTGAAACCATGCGAATCAATATCTCTAGAACCCCTGGCGTCATGGAGAATGTTTTTGTCAGAGCTCACTGCTCCCCCAGAGAGATTCAAATCTACACAGATCTATTTAAAGAATTTCACGACGTTTTTTCCTGGTCTTACGAGGAGATGCCAGGCATCGATCCAAAAATAGTCAAACATGAAATCACAACTTATCCAGATGCCAAGCCTGTCCGGCAGAAGCTTCATCCAGTTAACCCCAGGAAAGCAGTAGCCATTAAGGTTGAAGTTGAGAAACTTCTAAAAGCCAGTTTTATCTATCCTATCCATTTGACCCAATGGGTGTCAAACCCCATGCCAGTCAATAAAAAACAAGGCACAATTCATGTATGTACAAACTTTCGTGATTTGAACAAGGTCTGTCCCAGAGATAATTTTCCCACACCATTCATCAACAAGATAATTGATGAATGTGCAGGTTGTGAGGCCTTCTCTCTCATGGACGGTTTTTCAAGATATAACCAAATACAAATCAAACCTGAAGACCAACACAAAACAACATTCATCTGTCCCTAGGGTACATTCGTGTATCGTAAGATGCCTTTTGGTATAAAAAATGTTGGAGCGACCTTTCAACGAGCCATGTCTTTTTCTTTCCATGAAATCAAGCATATAGTAAAGGCCTATTTAGATGATTTATCATCTCAATCTCGCAATAGAATAGATCATCCCACACACCTCCAACTTATATTTGAGCGTTATCGCTCCTTCCAGATTCGCTTGAATCCAAACAAGTGCAAATTTTGCGTAACATCAAGATGTTTGTTAGGTTTCATAGTGTCAACAACAAAGATCATGGTCGATCCTCTCAATGTTGAGGTAATAATTTAGTTCCCCCCCCGCCCCCGGAGCACAATCCTTCAACTTCAGAGTCTACAGGGCAAGACAAATTTTTTAAGACGCTTCATTGCCAACTATGCTGAGATCACCAAAGGATTTATGCACTTACTAAAGAAAGAAATTCCTTTTTATTGGGATGATGTTGCTCAACGCTCTTTCTCAGCATTGAAACATGCCCTCACAACTGCCCCTCTTCTCCGGCCACCTAACTATAACAAGGATTTCTTATTATATCTGGCTGCAACAGAGTCAACCATTGTTATGGTCTTAGTTCAGGAAGATGAATTGTTCTCAGAATATGTGATCTATTACCTGAGCTGAGGCCTCATAGAACCAGAACTCAATTATTCTCATATCGCAAAACTTGCGTTGGCAAAAATCCATGTTGTTCAATGGTTCCGCCATTATGTTATGTTTTGCAAGACCATCGTCATTGTTGTCGTGAATCCATTCCAGTATATGTTGACACGATGGGTAATATGCGGAAAGATCAGTAGATGGATAGTCATCCTCCATGAGTTTGACATAGATTTCATTTCAACGACATCCAAAAAGTCATTGGTCTTCATAGAACTTATTTCAAAATTTTCGGTTCAGTCAGGTGATGTTGTGCTCGAAGAATCACCTATTAGAGGAGATTTTTTTTTTATCACATCTTCGGATCCCTGGTATGGAGATATACTTATCTATCTTTAGACTTTGAAGTGCCCCACCTCTGCTTCTCATGATGAGCGTCATCGTATCTGTCATTAGGCTAAGAATTATCTCATACTCAATGATACATTATATCAGAGAGGTGTAGACTGCATCCTGTTGATACTGAGAGGGGGGGTGAATCAGTATCAAGTACAATTTAAAACATTTTTCAACTTATAATTAAACCATTCAATTATATCCAATGAGAAATGAACAATAGTATAAGAGTTACACCAATACACCAC
>JZKD02S0497959.1:237684-249806 GCA_000966675.3 Picea glauca | reverse complement strand
TCCAACACATCCTTCGCCGATGTCTCACTCACGAAGAAGCAGTTATCATGCTTAACGTTTTCCATACCGGAGCTTGTGGCAGTGATTTGTTTGGGTTGGCAACAACCCAAAAAATTCTATGAGCAGGTTACTTTTGGTTGACACTTATCAAAGATCGTATCGAATCAGTCAAGAAGTGTCACCCATGCTAGATATTCTCTCAGAAGATGAGGGAACATCCTGATCCTATGCTTCCTATCATCACAGTTGGTCCCTTCACCAAGTGGGGAATTGATTACACTACATGCAACCCTCCTTCAGCAAGGGGGCACCGTTACATCATCGTAGTCGTAGACTACTTCATGAAGTGGGTCGAAGCTATGCTAACGTTTAAAGATGATGGGGAGATTGCAGGCCTCTTTTTATTCAACCAGATAATAGGAAGGTTCGACGTCCCAAGGGATATTGTCACTGACCATGGCAGTCCCTTTCAGAACCAGATGATGATTGAGTTAACATCAAATCTTGGGTTATAGCAAGAACATTCATCACCCTACTACCCCTAAGAAAATGGTCAGGTGGAAGTTGTAAATAAATCTCTTAAGACTATCCTACAGTGAACGATCAACTCAACCAAGTCAAACTAGAATTTGATGTTATACTCGACATTATGGGCTTACCGAACATCCGTTAAAACTACAACTAGTTTCTCACCTTTTCAACTCATTTATGGGATAGAAGAAGTCTTTCCTATCGAATGTTAGATCTCGTCCCTAAAGTTGGCAGTACAATTATTGCCAGACACTTCTCCACTTGAAGAGCGGTTATTATACCTAGAGCAGCTCAATTAGTAGCATCGTGATGCGGCCCTGGCCAATGAGGCTCACAAACATAAATTCAAGTGTCAGTATGATAGGTCCATTCATCCTTGGATTTTCACTGAAGGCAACCTTGTCCTGGTCTATGACCAAGATAAGGACCCCCTATGGTTCAGACCTTTCATCATAAAGGAGGTTCTAAAAAAAAGGCGCTTATCGTCTACTTGATTTTGAAGGGAACTCTTTGGGAGAGCCTAGAAATGAACTCTACCTCAAGAAGTATTACTCATAGGCAGGTTACCATGGGTAACGTTTTGTAACATATGTATAGTCTTTGTACTATTACTTTCTAGTTTTTTTTAGTGTTATGGACGTGTCGTTTTGATGTATCTTTTGTCACTGTGGCAGATGTCAAGTGAACCCAAGGTTTTCATTAGGTACGCAGATGGTGCTAGTTGGCACACTCGGAGGCTTGCCTCTGCAAGTTGGGTAATTTTTACACCTTGAGGCCAGTTATTATCTTCCGGAGGTATATGCTTAGGTGACACCACAAACAATGTCGTCGATTATAATGCAATTATTGGGTTGCTTTGTGACACTCAGTCATTTGGTATCTCTCATCTTTGGGTATATCTCGACGCTCAACTAGTTGTGTCTCAATTAAATATAGTCTACCATGTTCATGATCCGACTTTACACCGACGATTTCTTAGGGTACATCTCTTAGAATGAAGCTTTGATTATATTACATATTTTAATGTTCCTAGGAGATTAAATCAAATTACAGATACTCTAGCTAATCAAATTTTAGATTGGCATCTTGCACACATATGAAAAAGCATACACATAAACATGTAAATATATTTTTTGCAAAAATGATCCATAAGCTACAAAAAGACATAAAAATTGATATATAACATCATAGTCACCAGAGTACATAGGTGGACGCAAGTGCCTTAAAAATAAGACCAATAATGAGTCACGGGGCTTATGCCCTCAAAAAATATATACACGTAGTGCTCTCAGCACATGAAAAGTATAACTAAGGTCAGGGCTTGTGGGCCCTGTTGTACTGATCTACAACATTTTCCAAACGCCGAAACAATCGGACCCAAATCCGTGGTGCCCCCACTACATGAGGCTGCATAGATGGTGGCAGGTTCTCAATCTCTGCCATCGGGACCATGCGAGTGAGCGCAGTAAAGTTTTTCTCAACTCGTGTCAACACCCTCTTAGTCTCCTCATCTGGAAGATCTCCTTCTACTGCTGGTCCCCCTACAGAAGCAAGTGCGGCCCCTGGCCGAGGATGACGCATGTTCCTCACATAGTCAGCAAGTCGCACTGGTCCCACTTCTGCACACAAAAAACACATATTCGTCAAATACTCTGGTATAAAAAAAATGATATATAACAAAAAAAAACATAAAAATTACATATTTTTAACAAAAAAAAAATGAATGATGGAAACTTACCCATATCTCCTCGCTCCTCACCAGGAGGTACTGGTATCTCAGGATCTCTCAAAAAATCAATCCTAGCATAAGGATAATCCTCGATGACTGGGATCTATCACGACAACCACGCGAAGAAATCATCATCGAAGGACTCATTGGTCCTTCCACCACCTTGTCGCAGTAGTAACACTGCCCATCTACACATAGCAGGAAGAGAGGCATGATGTCCTCGTACCACTATTCAAGGACTAAAGCTTGGAAGTCTCTCAAATAAGAAAGGGCAAAGAACGGTCCCAAGCCCGAAGTTCCTTTGCATCTACAATCAACAATCTGTCAACTGCCTCTTTATACACTCTAACAATGTTGTGCTCCAATCAAATATTTGTGCATTTAAGCACTGGACTGCACAGTTCACCTGTGCATGGGATGCCCGATGTAGAGCCGTAAAACCAGTGATTTTCCCAATAAGCAACCTTTTGAAGGTCAACGCCCCCCCCAAAAATAAAATCTAAAGAAAAAGTAAAGATTTAAATTGCAAGATAAGAGAGTTTGTACTTACTTGGTCCAGACAGATTTTCGTTTTGTCCACTGTAGCTCCCAGAATCACCACTTTTATCAAAGGAGTTTTTTTGGCTCCAAAGTCAATTTCCAAATCAACAATGGTGATAATGAGTTGTCAGCTTCTATTTATAGACTTTTTGGCCTCTTATTGTCACTTTTTTGGCCCCCCTTATCATTTTCTTTAAAACAAAAACCATTTAGAGTAATCTAGGAGTTGCTTTGGAGGGGTATGATCGGGTATCAGGACAATTTTTTGGAGTTTTGGGTAACTTTTGATGGTTCGTACAAAAATCTCAGTTGATCAACTTGAGAATATAGGTTAGGTTTATACCCTGACTTTTGTATCTCATTGTCTTTATCCCTTTGCCATAGGATCGATCCCATCAAGTTGCGATATGGAACCATCATTTCTACTTTAGAAGTGTTGCAAGTTGGTAGTAGAGCTTACCGGAACATGGATGCCCTAGGTATATTTTGGTTGCATTATGGTGTCCATGCTATCTCTAATAATTGTAGACTCAAGAGTCCTTGTTATTTTTTCTGATTATGAGTTTGAGCCTCATTTGCATGAGTCCTTTTCACTCTTGACCTCACCCTCAGGACTCCCAAAACATATAACGGGTCTTCTTTTAAGCCCTTTTCAGACCCTCTAAACATGAAAAGATTGTCGAGCACTCTTGTGGACTTTCACACTCATTTAACTAAAATTTGAAGTCACGTATGTTCGGTGGTAGTTTACTCCTTTTTTGGTCTAGACGGTCAACTGTATGAACAAAGGTATACTCTATGGAACTTCAGTTCTCTAGAAGAGTATTCTCAGGTATCATTTTAACCCTTTTTCGGGCCTGGGGGACTAAATTTACGAAAAAGGAATCCCCATGGAGTCCATAGTTCATCTCTTTTTAGACTCCGTAAAATTGAAAATATCGTTGAGTGACCTTATTCTCTCACTCTCGTTAAACTGGTCCATAAGAACATTCATGTCAGAGTCCATAGTTAATCTTTTTTCAGAATCCTTAAAAATAAAAAAATGGCTGAGTGATATTGTCTTTATCACACTCGTTAAAATGGTTTTGAATAGACGTCTTGTCAATTCTAGTTTACTCCTTTTTCAAACCGACTAGACTACCTTCGAAAAAGGTACCCCAATAGAGCCTCCTTTTACATTTTTTCAGACTCTCTAAATATGAAAAACCATCGATCTTGCCTTCCCTGGGCTCGTTAAACTTACATCGAAGGACATTACCATTGTGTTCTTTGTTTACCGCATTTGCATACCTGTGTCTTTGGTCTAAATGCTGGCTCCATGTTGCTCTCAACTGAACCATCTGAAGCATGCCTTATACGCAAGCCTTATAGCACTTTTCCTATGCGTCTTAACACCTTTGGCCCCCGAAGGATTTTTCCCGAGAGTCATTGCTCTGAACATCAATATTTTCCTTGTGCCTTGAACTTGTATGTTTGTAACACTCATTCCTCCATTGTAACATAACATGCTTTTATTCTTTTTTCCAAAATCATTGAAAAAGACAAAAAAATCAAACATACCCCAAAAAGAGGAAGGGAAAAGTATTTTTTTTATTGGCAGCACAATAAGTCGCCCTTGGATAAAGCACATCTGTCTGTTTGTTCGTCAATATATGGGATTAAATACAACCTTAGGAAGTTGTTCTCGCTACATAGAGTTGTGTCCTCCTCCATTTGGTTATTCTTCCAAACATATGGAGAGTTTGCATTGCCTCCTTCCTCATAAACTTATGATTAATGCCATGCTGCCTAAGTCTCATCATTTGCCATGCTGTTGTCCAAGGTATGTTTTTACCAACCCTGAGTCTGCCCCTCTGCAGTTTGTCTCTTTCCCTCATACCCGACCATTCTAAACATCCAATCAAGTCTTTGTTCAAAATCAATGAAGCCTTCAATATGATCATCAAGATCCTCTAGTCCATGACCAACGAGCCATCAAAGACCTCTGGGTAGTGAAGTTGTACACTCATATTACACTCCTACCTGAGTTTTGAAGATTTTGAAGTTGTTGCTTGAGCTCTGAAGACCTCACCTCCATCCATCAGGCCTTATCAGCTTCTGAGGAGATGGATACTCTACATGTATATCTTTTCGATTTCGAGATGTAACTCTGTTGTGTATTGTTCACGACTACACTTTATATAAGTTATATGACATGGATCTACAATGTATTTGATTGGTAGCCATGAGTTTCTTCTATCCTGAGCATGGGTATGCCCGCCTCGGTGAGACAATTGTTATTTTTCAGACGACACCTCCCGATTCGTGGTCCCTGGGCTCACTTGTTTGACACATTGATGAAGATTGTTAATGTATTTCAGCCATCAGATTCTCTTCTAACCTCACACATTAGGGGGCATCTGTTATAACCCTAATTTGCACCAGACATGCTCACCTGGCATCAGGCCATCTCAGATTCCTTCTTTTCCAAAGCACTGTTGAACAACTCTTCTTAAAAACCTCTTTTATAAAGGCACACACACACTACTCCATTACTGAATGCGTCTACATGCTATTTGACCCAAAACAACACGCGTGTACCTACAAAAGCATGAAAAAAGGAAAGTTGTCGACGGAACACACAACTTTGGGTAAGTTAACTAAACCTTCCAACCATGCATGGCTGAGGATTCACCCAAATACCTAGCTTCTTCTAGCCTATAAAAGAAGGGTTAGGGGTCCCATTTGGAGGAGGAGAATCATAGTAAATAAACTATACCCATTTGCACATTCCCTTTGTCCCAAACCTTTATCCAACCTTGTGCAAGAAGAGATACAGAGCAAATAAGTTGGAGGATAGTTGAAGAGGAGCCTAGACCAGGTTCGTAGAGCAATGGCCAACGTCGACATTGTAAGTTGATTTATTAAAGTTGGTAATAAAGAAGTATTTTTCCCGTCCTGCCATATGAGGTGTTCATAGTTTATTGCATACATGTTTGAATCTCTAACCCATTAATATTTAGACCAAATGCATGTAGATTTTGTTGTGTATCTTGTGTGAATGCAAGTCAACAATAGAGGAGAGTTGCAGTCAAGGAGCAATCAAGTGTGAAGAAGGATCGATATCAAATGTCTGAAATAAGGTACACTCACTTAACTACGCATTTTCTTAATAATAATGGGGATTTGGTATGGGACAACGATAGAAAATAGGATTCTTTAGGTCTTTTCTGCATGCATAATTTAACCCTAGATGCTAGTCCGTAGAGGGATTTCCCACTCACAATAGTTTTTGAACCACATTTCTATATTACGCTCTTCTTTGTTTTTGGGTTTGAACCCCTTTTTTGATGTTATGCTCGGAATTACTATGTACTTCCTTCACAATTCGAAATCTAAGGATGAGACCTTACTACAAGAATACTTGGGCTCACCTATATAGTTATCTTTTGAGTTTTTATCGTACTTGGTTTCAGGTTTGCAGAGACTGTAGTAACATCTTCATAATGAATACAAAGTAGGGTAAGGATTATGTAATAAGGATGAATAATGGTTTTGTTCTTCACATATACAGTTTCCCTCTTAACCCTTGTTAATATATTTAGACACTTAAGAGTTAGTTAATATGTACTTGATCTAATGTATCGTTAGGTAAAAGTGTGTTTCTTGTTGTGTGTTTTTAGTATGCATTAGTATGCATTTGTAGTTAGGAAATCTGACAGTCATGATATTTTATTGACATGAATTGATCTGATGGTTCATATTCTCCTCTATATTAACGACCTTTCATCCATGGCTTAACACTAGATTGGTTCATGATATCTATTTAGAGAGCATGGAGGGTCATTTTCCAATGATTGACTATGAGAAAATCTCTTGTAAAATATATCTGTAATATTTTTATTTTTCATTAATAAACTTCTCCAAGTGGCCACGTTGGCTGGAGTCGTGGATGTTTCCCCATAGGTGTTTTACCATGTCAAAACATCGGTGTGTTGATATTTGATCTATTTGTGTGAGTGGTTACTGAAGGTGTTCATCCTTTGTTGGAATACTTATGTTTTAGAACATGGTAGGAAGCCATCTCATCATCCTTGTCCTTTATGTTGATGACCTTATCCTTACTGGTAGTGACTCAAAACTTTTAAACCATGTGAAAACCATTCCTCGAAAGAAATTTGAAATGACAGAATTAGGATTTTTGCACTATTTCCTTGGCCTCAAATTTTTGCAAACCAATGAAGGAATTTTTATTTTTGAGTCTAAGTATGTTTGTGACCTTATTCCTTGCTTTCACATGGACGATTGTAGACCAACCCCTTCTCCCTTTCAGTATGGAGTCAAGCTTACTGCCACCTGTACTTCTCTTGAAGTTGATGCCACCCTGTACCGTTAGTTAGTTGGTAGCCTCTTATCCTTGACTCATACCCATACTGATCTTTCCCTTTTTGTTGGTATTGTTGCCCGGTATATGAAAACAACCCATGAAATCCATTGGAAAGAAACTAAAAGGATACTTCGCTATGTCTGTGGTACATTTCAGTTTGGGATACATTACAGTTCAGGGGGGACTCGTTTATTGGTTGGTTTTATTGATTAATATTGGGAGGAAGACCCTGATGATCAGAAGTATACTGCAGGTTATGTTTCTAGCCTTGGTTCAGGACTTGTCACTTCGGCATGTAAGAAACAACAAGCTATTGCACTTTCTTCAGTAGAAGTAGAGTACTGAGCAACGGTAAATATAATTTAGGAAGCCTTGTGGCTTCGACAGATCCTTTCATAGTTTGGATTCCACCAGCAACATCTGACCAACCTTTGGTGTGACAATTAGAGTGCCATCAAGCTCGCCAAAGTCTCAATTCAACATCAACGTAGAAAACACATTGAGCTACGCCTGCACTTCATTAGATAGCTCATTCATGATCAAGTTATTGAAGTGCTCTTTTTCCCTACAGAAGATTAAGTTCTAGACATTTTTGTTAGGATATTTAGACACTTAGGAGTTAGTTAAGTTCTACTTGGTATAATGTGTCGTTAGGTAAAAGTGTGTTTCCTAGTGTGTTTCTTTAGTATGCATTAGTTTTCATTTGTAGTTAGGAAATATGACGGTCATGATATAATACCGACATAGAGTGATCCGACTGTTATCACAGGAATTTCTTCCTCAAATGGTTACAGGAATCCATCATCTTCAAACACCCATTAGTTCATCCATGGACCAACAAATGCATTTCCAAAGGGCACAAAACTACACAACTGGTCAAAAAATCAGCATGCACTAAAGATACAAAGGTAGCACACGCATGTGTGACAGTCAAATAACTTTGGAAAAGTGCATATGCACCTGATGCGCAACTGTCATTGCAAAAAGCCACACACACCTCAGAACGACGCATTTATGATTTTGGTGGGCCTTCCAAACACTTCTAGTTCATCTCCCAAGTCGATTTGACACCCAAATCCGAGTGGGGGGTTGGTCAAAGACCTAAGTGTACCTTAAAGATCCCCTTGTTCACACTAAAGACTGGTTGAATAATGCCTCAAAGCTTCGCTATAAAAAGAGGACATGGGTGCACTAAATTTTCAAGGAATTCATTTGTATTGTTATGCTACCTATATTCTCTTGGAAAATCCTCGTTTATCATCAAGAGAATACAAGCACCATCTCATTTATCCATTCACATCACCTCTTGGGTGAATGAGCTTTGGATTTCCTTACCATTTCCTTCAAGTTTTTCTATTTGTAACAAGAGCTCAATATTTGGGGGTTCAAGAGCCCTCCCTTGGAGGAAGAGGGGACCCATAAGTCTCCCTTTCCCTTTTGTGTTTTTCCCCTAATACAACCTATCCATTGATGGCATACGTGTTGTTTATTTTCTTGTTATATCTCCCTTATGCACTCTAGTTTAATTTCTTTTATTGTTCTTAGCTTAGTCTTTTGTTTATATCATATGCTTGATGTTTCCAACTCTTGCATTCACTGCTATCTTGCCTAGCTAACCCAACTAGGTTTGTAAGAATCCCTATTTCACTCATTCACTTGACAAAAGGGGTGCAATAGATTGGCGACTCCACTGGGGAGAGGTATCAATTTTCCCCCCATTTTGGTTATTTGAGCACTTCATTTTGGTTTTTTTAACTTCCAGGAACCATAATCGGCCCATGCTTGCCTGCAAAAAGCTAAATTCAAAGCTAAGTGGAGAGAATTTCATTCAAAATTTCTTTCACGGCCATGTAATAGAAAGTGCATGGGTTTTTTAACTGACAGTCGCATATTTCGATCACGTGTGCCAAACCCACTGTGTTTATCAGCACATTCTACGCACCGTGCCAAAAGGTTGTTTGTAATTTGCGCATTGGCACCCAATGTGCCTCTGTCTACTCTATGACCCGTGCATCTGTCCTAAAAATCATACATTGTAAGGGTTTTTGTGATTTGTTAGAGCCTCGTAGCCTTCTTAAGTTTGATTCTTTGCATATTGTAATATGCACCAAACTTAGATTCCCTCTCCAGATGAAGGGATTAGTCAAAACATAGGCACTTAGGAGGTTAAAATCCATATTTATCCTCTTTTTTCTTTCATTTTATCCACATGGATGGATTTCTTTGTTTAAAGACAAGTTCGAATCATTCTATATCACAAATATAAAGTACTTGCATTGGGACCAGAAATTGAACGTCAATATTTGAGTATGCTCTTCTCTCACGCCACAAAGAGACCTTGAGAATCAGAAAAATGATTGAGCAAAAATTTCATCTCCCTTAAAGACACAATCTTTAAGAGAGGACACCAGCCCCCTCAGGACTCCACTTAGTTTCTTTTAAAACACATCTTAAAATTGTAACGGGCCCATACATTCCCACATGCTACAAGGATAGGATAGTTTTGAATGTACTTTCTTAGATCAAATCACTAGGGATTTTTAAAGGTTTTGTAAGGGGCCCATACATGCCCACATGTACACAATCTAGGATAGTTGTTGAAGCTTTCTTAGATTAAATCACACTAGGGAGTTAAAAGATTAGTAAGGACCCATATGTCCACATGGTAGTGTTTTTTTAGGGACTTTAAATATTCCTCAAGGTTCTACCAATGGCATTTAGTAAATTAGGTAATCAAGACTTGTAAGGACCACACGAAGTCCACATGTAGCAAGGTGACACCTAAATTATTAAAAAATTTGGCACACTTTCACTTGTTCACACACGAAGTCACTACTCACTAACATTGTTTCCATCTCAAAATGTGGAGGTTGAAGTAAGTTTCCTCCAAAGGGATTCCGAAACACCCCACCCTTTTCTTGATTAAACTTTCCACTCCCACTTAATTTCAACGAGATTGGTTCACACCCCCAATATCTCAAACAACCACATCTAAATGTTTTTCTAAAAACTCACTATGTTTTCCTCCACAAGAGGTGCTAAAAGAAATTTTTTTGTCTAGGTAGGATCTCGGGGATAGGCATCCAAACAACTCCTTATTATCTGGTTCTCACATCTTCAAATAGTAGAAGTTGTCAAATAGGGAACTTTAAAATCCTCCAAGTCAAGTCTTCCTAACACCATAAGGCAGGGAGATACCCATGAAGGGTTGAAGGCCAAGGTCCCGTTGTTCTATGCATCCCCCCTTGAGGCACCCACCTCTTGGACATGATCTAGCTCGTGACCCATTTCTTAGGCCGAAAATCTAAATGTTGCACTTTGACCGAGGTACCTAGTGACCAAATTCTAGGACATCTACCCAGGTGGCAATTATGGGCTGCAATTGCACCTTGATCGGATTTTGTGTGGCTATTGGGAAATATTGCCATCTCTTGCATCCTCTACCCCTCATTATAACTGATTGTTTCATCCTTCACTAGTTTCTCTTCTGGTGGCTTCATACCCCACTGTTGAGTACTATTGGAAGGTCCAGTGTTATTTGAGAGGAAGGACGTTACGTCTTTTAGGACATGAGCATTTTTTTTCTTTGTTCTCCCATGCGGACAAACTCCACCTATCCACATGTATGATTCTTTATTGATTTATGTATGATACTCTCGTGATTACATACGATTGTGAGATATATTTTGACAGGTTCAAAAAAAATCATAGACAAAGACTCTTGTTCATTTATTTCTCTCATCACCATTTTTCACACATCAACTTTGCTAGTCGGACATCATAGGGGGCCCATAGAATCCCCATCATTCCAGACACTTTCTCAGTATCCCTCCCATTCTAGGGGTAGTCCCTAGTATTTCCAACTCATCAGCTCCACCTTCTCACACTCCTGTGAGTGCTACTGTCTTGGGATATGGTTTTCTCGGTTCCACTTTACTTGGATCCACTTCCCAAGGTCAACCATCCACCCACTTTCCTTTACAAGGAAGCGGGGGGCACACTTCTTCCCTAAGAGGAAGTACAACCCCACCTAGCCCCCCTCACAGGTCAGGGACACACAACACTCAAACTATGGCTGGAGCAAACCCTCTTCAGGGGTCAGGAACACAAAACATTACCACCATGGCTGGAACTAATCCTCCACCACAACCCCAAATGTCATACTTGGCTTCCCTCAACATACCGGATATGACTAAGATAACCAATGATCCTATATTGCATGACCCCACATGGCCCACCATGCCCACCAAAATCCCTTAAGAAATTCCTAAGTTTGAAGAAAAGTAGGAGATGAACCGACCAACCATATTATGACCTTCCACTTATGGTGTTCTTCAAACAACATCGTGGACGACTCTGTCCGCTTGAGATTATTTCAACACACACTCATTGGACCAGCAGCCAAGTTGTATGTAGAAGAGAAATTGGGGTATCATATGACCTTTGAATCATTAGACAAAGCATTTTTTACCTTCTTTCAACTCCCCATCCCTCATGACAATGGTCTCGAACTACTCTTAGAGTTTAAACAAACCTCCGCTACACACACCGTTGACCACAATCATGAATGGCATCATCAACGTAGTCTATGCAAAGCAGAAGCCACTAAGCAACAATGCCTTAATTGGTTTCTCAAATCCCTTGTTTACCTCCTTGACAAAGACATGGCCGCCACCTTCCCTCAATCTAAAGACGAAGCCATTAGAAAGTCTCAACAGTTTGAGCTCACTTATTCTCAATCAGGATACTTATATACAATACTTGTTGACGCCCTGAGACCCATGCCATTTGGCGAAGACAAACCTAGGATGTCTCACTCCGCGGATGGATTGATTGGTACCACGACACACCACAATCTACACCTCCAACAACCACCTATGTATGGAACACCTCAATATCTGCTGGTATACGGAGGACTCCCTTATTATCCTCCTCCCCCTATCAACAACCATACCT
>JZKD02S0497959.1:214508-237659 GCA_000966675.3 Picea glauca | reverse complement strand
ACCCATAAGTGGACCCTCGTTGCCCCCCACGATGTGCCCAACTATTCCACCTAGTTTTGGAAATGCCTCTACCTCTTCTTACACCCTAAGCACTAGTGAAATCTCCATGCCTTCCTATGTCCCCTACGGATCATTACCACAACATAATCCATACTTCCCATTTCTTAGCCCTCCCAATCCCATTGTTTCTCCACAATCACAACCACATGTTGGGGTTAATTTTTTTCATCCCTATCCCATTCAGAAATATCAAAATTTTAAACAGATAAACACTATTAACCCGACCCATCAGTTGAACAATGCCAAAAAGAAAGGAAAAAACTGAAACAATAATAATCCAGGACCAGGAGGGAACCAAAACCACCCCCCACAGAACCAACCTGATGGGGGAAACCAAAATCAGGGGAACTAGAACCTCGAAGAGGGAAATAACAATAAACATCAAGGGAAGAATAACAACACTCTTCGAAAAAACTTCCCTGGTTCCCTTTGCAGTGATTATGTCCATTATACCCACCATTTACCTCAAATTGATGACTTCAAATGGATGAAAGAATCTGGAAATGGACCACGTCCCCTAGTACTGCCTACTCCCCAGCAGGCCCCACAACAATACGGGAAATAACCCCCCCCAAGCCGTGTTACAAAACCCCATACCACAACAAGGGGTAATGAACACCCAACAAAAGATGCATTCGACCCCACCACAAATGGGACAGTATGAAAACCTAGACACTCCTACCAATCGCCCTATCCTCCTCACTAGTGAGGAAGAAGTCCTTCTACAACACACCCCCAAACTCCACTCCCATTACCTCGGACACAACCCCAATCACAACTGGCCCACCTTTGATGATTCCCCGCCCTAATATTGAACCACCCCATTGTATTCCTTGCATCCCATTACGACGCAATGTCAACAACCCTTAGGCTAGGGTGACACGCAATTACAGTCTGGTCGATGACTTGGAACAATCTCTTGCTGCCATCTCAGTTTTAGAAGTCTTTCAAACTTGTTCTACTCAACATAAGTCGTTACTTTTTGCCTTGGGGGTAATCGACCCTGTTGATACTCACCTCATCACCTTCGATCTTGATAGTGGGGAACCCCATCTCCTTGCTCTGATGTCTTTTCAAATACCAGTTAAAATCAGGAACATCACAATTCACCGCTGCATCATTGATGAAGGTGCATCCACCTTCATCATGTCCAAAAAAGTATGGAAAAAATTGGGTTCCCCTGAGCTCATCCCATCAACCATCACTCTAAGAGATTATGATGGATGACCATCCTCTCCTGAAGGGATTTTTCATAATGTCCCCATTGAACTTGGGGGAAAAACTATCCTCACTGACATTGAAGTTATCGACAATCTGCTCGATTAAAACATCTTGTTTGGGTGTAGTTACATATATGCAATGAAGGCTGTGGCATCTTCTGTGTTCCGTACCATGATGTTCCCCCACAATTGGAAGATCATCACTATTGACCAAGTGTCACATTACGAGCCCAACCCTTCCTCCAACATTGATAATATAATATCCTTTGTCCACACTAATCTTGAGGCCTACTCACTCGTCAAGATGGGTCCCAAAAATTTTAAAGACCCATCCTTTCTAGGGACATACCATGGAGCAATTCCCCTCATACATCCCTTAGAATAAGTATGTGTCATCTCATCCAATGGAACATAAACTGGAGATACTCGTCCTCCCACAGAGGCTTCATTACTAATTGACATCCCACTAGTTATAGAGCACCTTCCTTAGGAATCCCTTGAGAATCCTCCAGATCCCCCTATTCCTGATTATACCCTCCCCCAGGGACACATCCCAGTTTTGGAGACAGTCCACCAAGCCATTACCCAAATCCCCTTCTTTTACCCCCCGCTGGGTGTACAAGATTTCCAGGTAGTCACAATGCTTACCCTTCCCAATATGGTGTTGGAAATTCCAGTATGGTATCTACATCCACCTAAGATGGTCCCCCAACCATTCTTCCCTCCCCAAACAAAAGGAATCCCGATGCAAATTCCAATACTTACCCCGACCATCCCACCACTCCCCCACTTACTAGCACCCCTACTACAACTAGGGGCAGATGGAAGAAGAAAGAGCCCATCACTCCACTTCCACCATGCATTTAGCCTCCTTGTGCACTATGAGAGAAATATGGACACCCCACCAATAAGTGCCCATCTCTTCCCAAGCTACGCCATTTAATTTAACTACCGTGGGCAATGACACCACTTGTCACTTCCTCCAATGCTACCACTGCATCCTCTAACACTGGCAGCCAAGGGTTGTGAACCAAATTCATATGTGCCATCTGTTTTGAGTATGGCCATTACACCCACCATTGCCTAGCGTTACCTCAATTTCAACAAACTCTAACGACAGTTCGCCAGAGCTTCCAAAAAGAACCTCCTCCATCTGCATCATCCCACATGCATGTCACTGACATCCAGTATGTCACGACCTCAATCAATGAACGTATGCAATGTACTTGCGCTCTTTGTGAATCACTCAATCACTTCACATACCAATGTCCTACGATCATTGAGTATAGGCATTGTCAATCGACCCTTATTCCCAATCCTACAATCACCCCACTTCTGTTGACCTCGATAATTCCCCCTACTCCCTCTCCCAATATTGTTTATATCTTCTCCCCCGAGCCTAAGGGACTTCCCACTCCTCCATGGTTTGTCAATAGCCTAGAGAAGGATTTGCACCCAAATCCCCCCAATTCTCCAGTTCATTTCCCCACAGAAATTTTATGCCCAACCACCATTGTTAACCCACAGTATCTCGATATTTGGTTTATGTCGAGCGAACCATCACAACCTCCTTGCGATACCCCCTCTACATCGTCACCACCAGAATACAACCACATGGTGACAGTCACCAATGTTATTCCCCTAGCTCCACTATATTCTCAACAACTCCATTGTGATGAAGACATCCTCGAAGAATTAACTTCCCCTGATTTCCCATGGGATCTTCTCCATCACTGAGCACTCTTTCTCTCACAGGACGCTTTTGCACCTCCTAACCAAAAAACCATGTATGCAATCGAATCCAAAGATTTTATCCCATCAGATCATATAGACTGGTTCAATAACCCTATCCCTTCCCTTGATGCTTTTGAGGAAGGTAATATGGCCAAAATTTGCCCCACTGTCAAAATTTATATTTCCATCAAACCTGGCATCATAGAAGAAATCACTATCGTCGCCGCATGCTCTTCTGAAGAACTCATCACTTACAAAGCTCTCTTCCAGGAATACCGGGACTTTTTTGCCTGGTCATACACAGAGATGCCTGACCTTGATCCCTCTATTGTTGAACATTGTATAGACACATGGCTTGATATTACCCCTGTATGAAAAAAGAAACGTCCATTACACCCATCCAAAGCAGTGGCTATCAAAGACAAAATTGACAAATTACACGCTGCAGGGTTCATATACGTCATCGCATATACGTCATGGGTCTCCAACCTTGTCCCTACTAACAAAAAGCAGGGAACTATCTGTGTTTGTATTGATTTTCGCGATCTCAATCACACTTGTCCCAAAGATAATTTTCCAAACACCCTTCATTGACCAAATTATCGATGATTGTGCTAGACACAAGGCTTTTTCCTTCATGGATGGCTTCTCTGCCTACAACCAAATTCAGATCCACCCAGGCGATCAATACAAAACCACATTCACCACCCCTTGGGGTACCTTTGAATATATTTTCATGCCTTTTTTCCTCAAGAATGCTAGAGCCACTTTTCAATGCACCATGACATAAATTTTTCATGATCTGGCTCAAATAATTCTCGCCTACATGGATGATCTCACCGCTCGATCCAAGAAACACATTCAACACTTGGCTAACTTACACATGGTATTTCATAGGTGTCGTTAGTACAATATCCTATTGAATCCCCCCAACTGCGTATTCTTCATCACCGTTGGATGCCTCCTTGGGTTCATCGTCTCTCAACATGGCATCACAATTGACCCCCTCAAGGTCCAAGCCATCATAGAAATTCCCCCACCATAGAATTTACACCAATTGCAAAGCCTGTAGGGAAATGCTAACTTTTTACACCGCTTTGTCCTCGATTATGCCACTTGGGCACATGGTTTCCTCCACCTCTTACATCATGATATCCCATTCCAATGGGACGAACATTCCCAAAATGTTTTTGTTGATCTCAAAGCGGCCCTCTCCAATGCCCCATTAATTAGTCCATATGACTATGACCGTGACTATATCCTCTACTTATCGGCCTTCATTGTATCCGTAGCAGGAGTTCTCATCCAATTAGGGGGTGACGAATGGGAGCATGTTATCTATTATGTTAGTAAAAATATTTTAGCGCCACCCTTGAAATACAATCACAAAGAGGAACTCGCCCTTGTAGTTGTCCTCAGAGTATAGAAACTGTGCCATTACATCCTGCTTCGAACTACCAAGGTCGTAGACAATTCTAACCCAATGCAATACTTTCTCAGTCGCTGACAAATTAATGGAAAATTTTCCCGATGGATCATCATCCTTCAGGAGTACGACCTCACATTTTCAACACCTAAGAGTAAGAAAGCCCTCATACTTGTTGAACTCATTACAACATCTCCTTCCGATACTAACAGTACCCCCATCAATACCGACTTCCTCGACAAACATCTCTTTTACATCCCCTCAGATGATACTTGGTACGACGATCTCCTCATCTACCTCCGAACCCAAAATTTTGGAAACCACCTCTCCAGGGATGATCGTCGATGTATTCAGCACCAGGCCCCTCGCTACCTCCTTATCGGTGATATCTTATATCACCAAGTGGTCGACACCATACTTCGTTGATGTTTGAATATCGATGAAGCCGACCGAGTCTTGAATGACTGCCACAACAACTCTTGTGGTGGCCACCTCTCAAAGATGCCCACCGCCTAGAAAATCATTCGATCAGGCTATTTTTGTCCCACATTGTTTCACGACTACATCCACGCTGGGAAGCGATGTGACAAATGTCAGCTATATGCCAACAAAGCAAGAGAACCACCTGCTCTTCTCCACCCAATCATTACTACTATCCCCTTTTGCAAATGGGGCATCAACTTCATGACTTGCAACCCCCCATCTAGTAATGGAGACAAATACATCGTCGTGGAAGTCGATTATTTCACCAAATGGGCCGAAGCCATGCCCACCTTCAACAACATCATTGTCACTACAGTGCATTTTTTCTTCAACCACGTCATCTCCCACTTTGGAGTCCCCCGACAGCTAGTCTCCAATCATGGAAAATACTTCAAGAATGAGATTTTCGTCGAACACTCCTCCAGGTTAGGCTTCTCCCACAATTTTTCCTCCCCATACTACCTTCAATCTAATGGACAGGTAGAAGTGGTCAACAAGGTCCTCGAAACCATGTTGTAGCGCAAGGTCAACAAACATAAGACTAATTGGCACCTTATGTTATTTTCCAAACTATGGGATTATCCTACGATAGTCAAAATTGCCACGAGTTTGACACCATTTCATCTAGTCCATTGGGTCGAGGCCACTCTCCCCATCGAATCCGAAATCCCCACATTCCACACCACTATTGATCTATTACCCAACACTTCTTCGATGGAGCAAAATTTTCTGAACTTAGAGTCACTAGATGAAGACCGTCGATCTTCAGTACAAAACAATGAGGCAGCCAGAAAATGGTCAAAGGCCACCTTTGATCGCCATGTCAACCTTCGATCATTCAATGAAGGCAACCTCGTCCTTGCTTACGGTATCTCCCATGATACCTTCAGCCATGGAAAGTTTGAGTCATTATGGCATGGACCTTACATCATCCAACATTTCCCCACTAAAGGTGCTTACATCTTGGCCTCTCTCAAAGGCCACCCCCTCAAGGAACCCATTAACGGGTTGTACTTAAATAAATTTTACGCCTAAGCATAGCCATGCTACACTAAGCTTTCTCTTTTTGTAGAGGTTTTTTTTAGTCTTCTTTTTTTCCTCTATACCTTACATCTAATCTATCATTTGTGTTATTGACAGATGCCTCCTCCATCGACCTTCCACATCAGTTACGCCGACGAAGATAGGCATTGGACACAAAATCTTGCTTCGGCCGCTTGGGCCCTTTATACCCCCTCAAATGAACTGCTCCACTCCAGCAACATATTCCTAGGCTCAGCTACCAACAACCAAGAAGAGTACACAACCATCATTGTCCTCCTTGTTGAGGCCAGTCATCGCCATATTCTTCACCTTAGCATTTTACTAGATTGCCAACTCATCGTACTCCAGCTCAACAATGTGTACCATGTACGCGATCCATGCCTCTTCCACAAATACCTGCAAGTTAGACTTTTATCTCGACATTTTGATTCAATCACATTCACACATATTCCAAGGAAATTTAATCAAATAGTAGATAATATGGCTAACCTAGTGTTAGATTGGCATCTATCCCACCAAGCTACCTTTACACATACATAACTCATCAACAGTCTATCACAACATATAAATTAACCCTCATAAACAAGAAACATCATCACATGTGAACATCACAAAGATCCCAA
Source organism: Picea glauca (assembly GCA_000966675.3). Taxonomy (NCBI): domain Eukaryota; kingdom Viridiplantae; phylum Streptophyta; class Pinopsida; order Pinales; family Pinaceae; genus Picea; species Picea glauca. The sequence goes on along the minus strand of JZKD02S0497959.1, from coordinate 231,069 downwards.
AAGATATATCCATATATATCAATATCGGTCAAATGTTCCATCAATGTTTACAAAAAATATTACATATACAACATCTGTAGGTAGGTAAACCACCTCACCCCTATAAATACAAAATCAGTGTCCCAACACCATATACAAAATGGTCTCACAAGCCTATACATAAATAATCATACAGGGGCACTCAATGCACTTCTAAAGCTCCACTACCTGGTCCCCTCTCATGAGGAAGTGCCCCACCAGCTAGGGGTCCCTCAGGTCCTAGGGGCAGTCGCCTGTTCATCGCCGCACCCGCTACAGCTTCCCTACGGACCACAGTCTAGCACTCCATCGGAAGACCCACACACTACTCCAGGACTCCCTCATCTTGAATACGTGACCACATGCCCTCAAGCACTCCCTGTAGTACCACCTCTAAGTGACTAAGAATATCCTCAAACTCTCCCCTGGCCCTCGGTAGAGGAGCATGAGAAGACCCCGCACCCAGGTCATCATAATGACGTCTCCTGGCTGCTCTCTCATCATCAACGAGCCTCGCCCCAACATCCTCTCATTGTCATATCTCCTCTACCCGCGTCTCTCCGCACAGTGGTTGCACAGGCCCCTAATGAGCTGGTACTCTAACCAACTCAACCTCACGCCTGCAAGGTCCCACATACACACACACAAAAAACAAATGATAGAATCAACATCCATCTATACATAATGAACATGCCATACTATCGCAAGATCAAAACATCAAATCTAACATCATACCTCTGTGGTCGAACACCTCTCTAGGGGGTAGCACCATATCCATATCATCCCGGAAGTCCACCCCAAAATATTGATACCAAAGTATGATCTGTGGAATCTATTGCCACACCTATGAAACCTCGGCCGTGAAATAATGGCCACCCTCCCCACCACCATGGTGAACTAGAATCTTTGCCCACCACATCAGTCATGACTCTCGCATACCCAGGGCACCTAATAAAGCTCTCGGGTGCAACATGGGCACCCTCTCCAAGAACCATTCTAGTTGCCCCACCATCTTGGAGTGCAACATCAAGCCCCAGGAAAAGTGCTCAGCCCCTAGTGCCCTCTGCATAATCCTCAATTGGCTCCCACTAATCCATTGAGTCATGAGAGATCCATACACCCTCACAATCATAGATGCACCAGGGTGTCCATCTCCCCAATCCTCAAGATAGAACCATACATGAAGTCCTCTTTCGAACAATAGGTCTAGGCTAGGACAACCAACTGCCCATCCCCAGGTATCACTAGCTTGGCCGGTAGCAGGGTCCCTCGAAATGGGAGCCCAATAAAAATGTAAACATCCTCTACAACAGAGAATGCCAGGTGCTCACCTTGCATGATGAAACAATGCATATTAGGACTCCACATGGAAATCAGGAACCGTAGAAGGTACTCCTGTGCCCTCACCAACGAGAACTCAAAAAAATTTAGTGGACCACAGGATGCCAAAGCACCATGAACAGCCGACTCCTAATTTCTCACTGCCTCTCTCAGGCGAGCCTAGTCCGTCTCCCTCTAGTGGATTGGCATCGTCAACTGGTATCTTGCATCCAAAAAAACAAGATTTGATCAACCATCATAACTCATAAGCACACATAATCTCCAAAAAAATATTAGTTTATACACCCTTTAGCTTTGCCTCACAGGCGTGGCTTTTTCCCCCACAAGCGCGCCCATATGCGCCTATTCATCCCATAGTGGTGCACTTACACACGAATTTTCACCTCACAATCGCACTCTCATGCGCTTTTGTTGTCTATACAGGGGCGCACTCATGCGCCCCTATCACACACATAGACGCGCATCACATCGCGCCTATTAACTCCACAGGCGCACACACATGCTCAACTATCATGAAAACAATCGCTCATGGATGCATTGTTGTGATTTGCACAGACACACATCCCATGCGCGCCTGTTTTCCCCATTTGGGTTCCCCTGTGTGCAGCTCTCCAAATTACAGTCGTGCACTTGTGCGCATGAAACAATAGATCTCCCGTGCACTGGGGATCTCACCCTCACAAAACCCCCTTGTATGACCCTCTGTACAAGGCCTACCCAAAAAATAACCCCTAGCTATTGTGCAGGAGGATACGACCACTAACCTGAAACTCATGGATCCTGAATCAACTGGCTCAACCTCCTAGAATCTATAAATCTCTCCTCAAATCCCTCATCCAATCACTCTGGAAGCAGGTACAAATGAGGTGGCAATGTGGGCCCTATATCTATATATAGTCCCTTTTTCCAAGCTTCCATACTCCATTCCAGGAGCTCCGAGCGTCTATTTTTTGATCCGTCTTCAGCCACGATACCAGGATACCACCACCTACACAGTCACATTCCTCGAGCCACCATCCATCCTTGGCCCCCGGGAGAGCATTTTTCTCACATCATGCCCAGGTACGCATGCTTATGTTCACAATTATCAAATAACTGTTATATATTCTTTATCTTCAGATATTGTTGACATAGGGTATTTGATTTTCATGTGTGCAGGGACTTGGTCACCACAAATCAGCACAACCCTTTCAGGTATAAGATTTCTACTGGCATGTAATCATTCCCTCTGAATATCAATTGCATCTCCCAGTCACACCCTCTGATATTTACCCCTAAGGTTCCCCCATCCGGCTCTACAGTACTCACACCTCCATTTCATTTTAGTATTGTCACCTGGTAGCACTCTCCCCCACATGAGTTGTCCCATTATAGTCCCCTCTAGCACTTTGACACTCATGTTGTTTTCACCCCTTAGGGTTAGGACTCATCATAGTCTTCACATTCACAAGAATTAGCCACATGCTCCTTCTCCTCATTTTGATAAACCTCCCCATAATGGACTCCTGTGTAATCTCATCATGATTCTCATTTTGAATGCACCTCTGTAGTATCATTAGCCCTCCATCTCCTCCACCGGTAGTTTTCCCATCTGTATATTGTTCTCCATTCATTTTTCCTCATAAAGAAACCCACCTATGGGCCCCCCAAACCCCACCTATTTTCCACTCAACTTGTGCCCTCACAGGACAAGCCATATATCATTGGGGCACCCATTTCTGTATCTGTACACTCATTCCCAATTATTCTTTATTTATTTGGTAATTGTATAGAATCTTTGTTTACAACCATTCATAGTTTTGTCGCCACCTTTGGCATCCTTCCTTTTTTGGAAAAATGCAACCCATGTCACCCTTGGTTGGGGTATCCATTACCTTCTCCTCCTATTCACATCATCCATAAACCTTGAGTATCCCACTTACCCCTAATCTTAAAGTTTTTCCACTTTGTCATGCCTCTGGCACAATTTACACCTAGTCTAGTTGTCCCCCTGACGCTAGATTCAGTTCCATAGTTGTTTACACTTATCATTCACTAATACCCCCAACCAAGGGTCATCTTGAGTCTCCTCGTATCTTGACTATGTCCATGTTCCTCATCAGTTCCTAATTTTATCCTATAGATTTCATGGAGCCCTTTGCTTCTTGGAGTCGCGTCTCCCTTTTTGTCGACAACAACACAGTTTCTAGAAGGGTGACACTATATTGGCTCTCATTACTCTTATAATGAGGAGCCTCAGACGACACAAAGATAACCATACTTGCTCTCTGATGTTGTTGACCCCCATGAAATTTGACTTCAACACTTTATCATGTTGCGGTGGGTCTTACTCTACGACTATTGAAGTTGTTTTTATTTTATGAATACTTCTAAAATTTGATCAACTATCAATGTCTGCGTATCATCGACACTTATGATAGGTGTCATTACCTCTTTTCAGAGTTTTTTCACCATCCAAATGGTCCTTTGCTATTATCACCATGCCCCCGACGGTGTTGTAGTTATCTACATCCACAAACAACTTCACTTACTGTATTCCACATTTTTGAGTTACATGACACGAGCATGGGGCATGCTTGCCTCATTTTGTTATATCTCCCTTATTCACTCTAGTTTAATTTCTTTTATTGTTCTTATCTTAGTCTTTTTTTTATATCATATGCTTGATGTTTCTAACACTTTCATTCACTGTTGTCTTGCCTAGCTAACCCAACTAGGCTTGTAAGCATCCCTATTTTGCTCATTCAGGTAACAAAAGGGGTGCAACACCAACGGTTCATAATCTCCTCGATATTAATGGCCATTGATATGTGGATTAACACCCAATTGGTCTATGATATCTATTTAAAGAGCATGGAGGGTCATTTTTCGATGATCGATTGTGAGAAACTCTCTTGTAAAATATCTCTGTAATCTTTTTATTTGCATTAATAAACTGCTCCAAGTGGTCACGTTGGCTGGGGTCATGGATGTTTCCCTATAGGGGTTTTACCACATGAAACATCAGCGTATTGATATTTTATATGGTTATGTGAGTGGTTACTTAAGTTTTTTGTCCTCTTTTCAAGAATATGGAAGCTTTAGAAGTAGCAATGAAGAAGCACAACATCAATATTGATTCTACTTCTTCTTCTTCTTCTTCTCATGAACATGCACTTTTTGCTTCTGGTTTCTCCTTCAATACAACTTCTACTTCTACTTCTACTTCTGATGAGTGGCTTAATGATTCTGGAGCATATTATCATATGGCTAAGGATAGATCCATATTTTCCACTCTAAATGAATCTAACACCAAGAAAATATTTGTTGGTGATGATAGATCTCTTAGTCTTGAAGGATCTAGAACAGTTCAAGTAGAAAATGGTCATTTCAATGATGTATTATGTTCTCCAAGTCTTTCTTGTAACCTTCTATTAGTATATCAAATCACTCATTCAGGTGAAGGTAAAACCATAGAGTTTTCACCTCACCAAGTTGTAATCAAGGATCTAAAAGATCCTAAGCATGTTCTTGCAATTGGAATTGTTGATGATATTACGAGGTTGTACAAATTTGACAAATTTGGGTCATCATCTTTTTCATCAGTTTTTGTTGCTCATAGAGATGACTTGAGAAAACTATGTCATGAGTGGTTTGGTCATCTAAACTATCGCTCATTGCAACAAATATGTAATCAATAGATGGTGACTGTTCTTCCTCTTGTTTCATGAAGAGATGGTGTTTGTGCCGATTGTGTTCTCGAAAAACATCATCAGGATAGTTTTGACAAACGTGCCTCTTGGCATGCCTCGGGTCCTTTCCATCTTGTTCACAGTGATTTGTGTGGTCCACTTTCTTCTCCTTTTTCTAGGTGCAAGTATTTCTTAACTTTCATTGATGACTTTTCCAGACGTACTTGGGTTTACTTCTTAAAACTTAAGAGCGAAGATTTTGATAAGTTTTTGGCCTACAAGGCCCTTGTAGAAAAACAATCTAGACATCAAATTCAAAGGTTAAGAACATATAATGGAGGCAAATATGTGAACAATAATTTTACAATTTACTGCACTACACAAGGAATCCAAATGCAACACATTTTTCCATAGACACCACAAAAAAATGGTGTTGTTGAGAGAATGAACCGCACATTAAAATAAATGGCTAATTGTATGATCCAATCTAAGGGATTAAGTCTAAAGTATTGGCTGGAAGCCATCAACTGTGAAAATTACATAGTAAATCACACTCCCACAAAGGATCTTAAAAATATAACATCGGAAGAAGCTTGGACTAAAATTAAACCAGATGTAATTCACTTCCGTGTATTTGGCAGTATAGCATGGGCTTACATTCTTGATGAGAAAAGGAAATAATTGCAGAGTAAAAGTAAGAAGTGTATATTTGTTTGTTATTCTGAAGATTTCAAAGGTTACAGAATTCTTCAATCACATTGTAATGAAATTATTATTAGAAGAGATGTTAAATTTGATGAAAATCTCTTGGCCTGCGAGCCTAATTCGATGTTTATGCCTTCTTTGGCCTACGAGCCTAGTTCGGGGTTTGTTCCTTCTTCATCCTGCGATCCATATTCAACATTTGTGCCTCCTTCTGATCTGGTTTCTTCTTCAGATGATGATAATGAGGATGAAAATCCATCTCTTTCTGCTCACCCTCCTCCAGATGAGTCCTTTGAACCTGAACTAACACCAACTCCACTGCTTCCTAGATGGGCCTATTCAACACGAGAAGAAGCTGGTGATCTTGTCGATGATCCTTCATATCATCATCAGACACATTCATAGTTACAATGAGCCTCTTCTCTTTTGGCTCAAGTTTCATAAACTCATGATCCAAAGACATTTGCAGAAGCTTCAGGTCATCTAGATTGGGATACAACAATGAATGAAGAGTATCTTTCTTTCATGGAAAATGATACTTGGGATCTTGTACCTCTTCCAAAATGAAGAAAACTTGTTAGATGCAAATGGGTCTACAGAACTAAGTATGCATCAGATGGAAGTGTTGAAATACACAAGGCTCAGTTAGTTGCCAAAGGATTTTCCCAAGTTGAAGGAATTGACTATAATGAAACCTTTTCCCCTATAGACAAAATTAATTTTATTTTCCTTGTTCTTTCCCTTCCCGCCTCACATAAATGGGAGGTCCATCATATGGATGTTAAATCTATCTTCTTGCATGGAGATTTGCAAGAAGAAATCTACATGGAACAACCTCCTGGCTATGTCCAGAATGACTCTAGCCTTGTTTTTTGCCTCAAGAAATCTCTTTATGGTCTCAAGAAAGCTCCCCGATCTTGGTATGCCAAAATGGATGGCTTTCTTATTACCACTGGATTCTCTATATTCCATTCTAATCCTAATGTCTATACCAAGAAAGTAGGAAGCCATCTCATAATCCTTTTCCTTTATATTGATGACGTTATCCTTATTGGTAGTGACTCAAAACTTTTAAACCATGTGAAAACAAGCCTTAAGAAGAAATTTGAGATGACAGACTTAGGATTTTTGCACTATTTCCTTGAACTCCAAGTTTTGCAAACCAATGAAAGAATTTTTCTTTCCCAATCTAAGTATGCTTGTGACCTGCTTCGTCTCTTTCACATGGATGATTGTAAACCATCCCCTTCTCCCTTCCATTCTGGAGTTAAGCCGACTTCCACCTATACTTCTCCTGAAGTTGATACCACCTTGTACCGTCAGTTAGTTGGTATCCTCTTACAGTTGAATCATACCCATCCTGATCTTTCCTTTGGTGTTGGTCTTGTTTCTCGGTATATGAAAATAACCCATGAAAGACATTGGAAAGAAGCTAAAACGATACTTCTCTATGTTCATGGTATAGTTCAATTCGGGATACATTACAGTTCAGGGGGCGATCCTTTATTGGTTGGTTTCACTAATTCAAATGGGGTCAGTGACCCTGAAGATCAGAAGTCTACTGCAAGTTATGTTTTCAACCTTGGTTGAGGACCTATCACTTGGGCCTGTAAGAAACAACAGGCTATTGCACTTTCTTTAGTAGAAGAAGAGTACCGAGCAACGGTAAATGCAAGTCAAGAAGCCTTGTGGCTTCGACATATCCTTTCAAAGTTTGGATTCTAGAAGCAACATCTGACCAGCCTTTGGTGCGACAATCAAAGTGCCATCAAGCTCACCAAAGACCGAGTTCAACATCAATGTAGAAAACACATCGAGATACACATGCACTTCATCAGAAAGCTCATTCATGATCAAGTTAATGAAGTGCTCTTTTTTCCTATAGAAGATCAAGTTGTAGATATTTTCACAAATTCTCTTACAGAAGTGAAGTTTTCCAAACTTTGATCTATGTTAGGAGTTCAAGAAGTTGTCATTAAGGGGGGATAGGCTCTAATGCCTCCTTCCTTCTCCTATTGTGTCACTATTGTAAATCCTTCAATCCTATCTCAAGTTTTTCTTAAGGGGGGATGTTACGATATTTAGACACTTAGGAGTTAGTTAATATCTACTTGGTCTAATGTGTCGTTAGGTAAAAGTGTGTTTCCTAGTGTGTTTCTTTGGTATGCATTAGTTTGCATTTGTAGTTAGGAAATCCGACGGTCATGATATGTTCTTGACATAGAGTGATATGAAGGCTCATACTATCCTCGATATTAACGGCCATTTATCTGTGGATTAACACCAGATTGGTCCATTATCTCTATTTAAACAACATGGAGGGTCATTTTCCGATGATCAATTGTGAGAAACTCTCCTGTAAATTCTCTCTGTAATATTTTTCTTTGCATTAATAAAATTCTTCAAGTGCCCGCATTGGCTAGGCTTGTGGATGTTTCCCCACAGGGGTTTTACCACGTGAAAACATTGGTGTGTTGATATTTGATCTGGTTATGTGAGTGGTTACTGAAGGTGTTCTTCCTCTGTTGGAATACCTATGTTGTCGAACAATTTTCACAAATTTGCTTACAGAAGTGAAGTTCTCCAAACTTTGATCTATGTTAGGACTTCAAGAAGTTGTCATCAAGGGGGATAGGCTCTAATTCCTTCTTCCTTCTCTTATTGTGTCAATATTGTAAATCCTTCAATCCTATCCCAAATGTTTCTTAAGGGGGGATGTTAGGATATTTAGACACTTAGGAATTAGTTAAGATATACTTGGTCTAATTTGTCATTAGGTAAAAGTGTGTTTCTTTAGTATGCATTAGTATGCATTTTTAGTTAGGAAATCTGACGGTCATGATATGTTCCCAATATAGAGTGATCTAACGGTTCATATTCTCCTCGATCTTAATGGCCATTGATATGTGGCTTAACACTTGTTTGTTCCATGATCTCTATTTAAAGAGCATGGAGGTTCATTTTCCGATGATCGATTGTGAGAAACTCTCTTGTAAAATCTCTTTGTAATATTTTTCTTTTGCATTAATAAACTACTCCAAGTGGTCGCATTGGCAGGGGCTGTGGATGTTTCCCCGTAGGGGTTTTACCACGTAAGAACATGGGTGTGATGATGTTTTATTTGGTTGTGTGAGTGGTTACTGATGGTGTTATTCCTCTGTTGGAATACCTGTGTTGTTGAACAACGTTGATGATGGTCAGTTACAAAATTGTCAAGGGTAAATCTCCTAGACCACCCATCAAATTCATTAAGGAGTTTTCTTAATATCCTTTTGTAAAGGACGTGAATCTCAGAATTGGAGGTATTCCTTTATGTACTGGGAGAATGTTGATGGTCTAACTTCATTAACATATGTTCGCTACCCTCTATGATTGCTAATATATAACTTGGTGATTTAGGGTAAGGATATTGTCTACTCCACGTGGAAGTGTTAATAGAATTATTCACTTAAAAACTAAAACCATCTTTGAATCACGTACACTATACTATTTAAATTCCTCATATAAATGTTTCCATACAACCAAAACTTGAATCGAATTCCATGTTTCTATACAAGGAAGGGTCTACTCATTAATTCTTCGATGAATACTAAAAACCTCCCTCAATCAAGGTACCCTCCTCTTGTAACCATGCTGAAAGAGTTTTTGCAGAGGTCTTCATGTGTTATTGCACTGTCATATGTTAACAAATTAATTAGGTTTACATGAATAAGAGTCATGTACACTCAAACACAACCTTTTTCATTTTATGTAAGTTCTTCTCGGATTTTACTCTCTTACTGCAATTATTTCTCTATAAGGATTACTTACTATCCCTCTGTAATTATTGATCGGTATTTAATCTCCCAATTTAGAATTTTTGTTTGTGTATCGTTATTAAATATTTGTCTCAGTTACACTTATTTCTATATCTGTAGTTTCTTCAATGAGTACTTAGATTATTCCAATTGGAAATTTCATCTATGTATTGTGAGGAAAAACTATTTGTAGTTTTGTCTCAAAAATCTTGTAACTCTGTATTTTTTTTTTGTTAATACTTCTCAGTAAATTACCTCCGTCATTGGATTTTCTGTAATGAATTTCGATAAATTACTTCTATGTAATTCCTTCAATGAATTTCTTTGTAATATAGATTATCTCTATGATTATCCTTTGTCTTTTTAACCTCTGTAAGATATAAATTTACTTAATGTAGCTACCTCTCTTAGATTATTTGTTACAATGTTTCTTCTCTTTGATTACATTCTGTAATTCCCTTTTAATTTCTCTCTGTATTTTATATTTTAAAGATTTTATCGATCATGTATAGGATTTGCAAAAGAAGCACAACTTTATTAATGTCGGTTTTTCTCTCTTTAAATCATAAGTTCAATTGCACATAGATATATTTTGATGATGGGTCCCTTTTTCTTGTGAGGGAACCCATCAGATGGTTATGAGCCCACTCCTCCCTCTAAGGCATGGACCAATTATTTCTTGAGGGTGCATGAACATAATCCAAGGTTTAGTTTGAAACCAAGATAATTTACGCCTTCAACTTGCTTTTATTCTCGCATTCTTGTAGTTAATTGAAATCTAGTATTGCTATTAACGGTTTCACCTCTCCCCTTGCAGGTTGAAAACATCAGTTCATCTTGGCGAGAGAGGAATTTTGCAACTAAAAGGTATTCGAGTTCCATGGCTTCCTTCCACCGGTCAATGCGCTTACTCTCTTCATTTAAAGATAGTTTGATGTAGACTATTTAAGATTTTGTTTAAACTAGCTACCAAGTTCTTGGGTCTAAGGAAACCCAAATTGTACTATTTTTGGTCAACGACCTATTGAGTGTATAATGGTATTTTTGTTATAATATTTCAAGATATACTGTATCAGATGTCTTTCTGTGAATATAAATAGGAGAATATATTATGGGACTCTTTATTCTTTTCTACCTATAATCAACATGATAATAGGAGCTTCGATATAGTCTTTTTGCACTTGTTTCTTTTTGAAGTATTTTGATTGTATACAGTAATTGAACAATAAGAAAATGCAATAAGTCTACTATGGCCAAGAGGCACACACACACATACATATATAAATATCAAACTATAACACTTCAAAGAAAACAATACTTAACAGATATTTCTAAACAAAGGAAAGCTACGAATTCATCATGGCTATATAATCCACTTAACTAGATTCTGGTTTATATATATAATTATAAAACATTGACCATATAATGAGAAAAATAAAAGTACATAACTGAGATACATATCTGAATACTGATGTTGGGAAACAAATGGAACAAACACGTTCCTCCCAACCATAGAAACATGACAACCATGATAAATTTCCCTAATCACCCCGTACCCTGACCATGACTCCATAAGGGAAAACTGAGTAACATTCCTTAGCCACTGTTCATCTTCAAGATTTCAGAAAATGTTTTTTCCTAACACCAGATGTGATGATAAAAACAAAAAAGTTCTCTTTCCTCAACATACTAAGCAACGTCCTACCTCCCACATATGTTATATATATCTCATGCCTAGGTATTTCCATTCCTTTCCCTCCTTGGGAAATTCACAGCTTTACAAATACCTAATTTTTAGGGGCTGCTAGTGACAAAACTCAAATTTTGACACTTTTAAAAATCATCTCTGAGTCAAATCAAACCCGATCCTCACTCATGGAGTCATAGTTAGCTAGTTTTAACCTGGTTGTTCCATTTGTCTTCCAACATTTAATTTATTAAAAAGGTTTATCTCATACATGTGTCCATCAAAAGAGGAGAGTTGGAAAGTCAAACCTTTTTCCAAGAGTCATAAAAATAATAATTCCATATTCCCATAAATCTAAATTCAAATTTCCATAAATGGAAATTATTTTTGAATACAACTTTGAAAGTATTTATTTTTCGAATAATATGAGGATATCACATCCTATCCCCCTGAAGTGTAAAATTATCTTCAGTGTTCAATCATCTCTTGGAACATAATTGGATAAGATTTACTTATACATATCCTCTTCCAACTCCCAAGTGGCCTCTTAAGGACTAAAGTGCTTCCATTTCACTTTTACCTAGTGTTATCGGGCTAATTGTTAAGTGCAGACACAAATCAATCTCCCTAGCTTCACTACGAAACTAGAACAAAACAAGACAGTACACTACTCTTTCCTTAGATTTCAATTATCAAATGAGAAATGGATCTAGAACATACCTTTTAAATATTGAAGWTCCAACTTYGCCAATGAAATCCAAGCTCCATCGCGAGGCTTATGGAGAAATATCTGCAAAGAAACACAAGCCAATGAAGATAAGAATAACAGAGTCTATATGATATGAAACTATTTACATGATCAAGGAATCATACAATATGAACAAATAACATTCATATAGGAAAGAAAAGTACATATATATTAAAGAATGTGGAAAAAAGATATAACCAGATGCCTTGATGTCATCAGGTTCCTTCCAACAATTCCTTACTTCCCACACACTTCTTGCTCCAAGGATTCTGAGATCATGAATATAATAACCACTCGCAATCTATCTTGACAAAGCAAAGTCCAAAGACACTATAATCAAGCCAAATTTCCAATCTACAAAACTCAAGCTCAAGCCAATCTAACCAAGCTAACAATCTCAAAGCCAAATTTCCAATCCCAAAATCTTAATCCCAAGCTAATCTACAAAACTCAATAACAAGCCAATCTAACTTTGTCCATGAGAGATCCTCTCCTTTTATAAGATGAAGAGGATAAGGTGACGAGGTTAGGATGATCCCACTAAATCATGAAAGCGAGTAATATCCAAACCGTTCAAAGGCCACATCACCATAGAAGGTTCTCCTTCTAGAAACATCAAGAAGATGCTCGTTTTTCCCACGTACATGTATTTACCCACCCTAGTTGTATTGCAGCCTGCGGAAGTTGTGCAGTCTAGCTTTAGAGAAGGATGTAGAAATCAATCATTTGTTGGCATGTTTTACAGGCAGTGTATTCTTGTCATTGATGGAAAGTACAACAATGATGATGGCTTAAGTACAAGAAGAATGTGCCAGGTGGTCACCAGAAGTATTTTGGAAGATGCAGTAGAGAAAGCTCGATAAGATTAGAAGAGATAGTGCAGAGTATGCATGTTTGTCATTGATGGAAAAGATCACGATCAACAATGCAACAATAATGGCATGGAAATGGCAAGTTCAACAGTGAAGAGAAACAATGATCGTTGGATCCCATTTAGATTTCCTGATGACCGTCGAATCATAAAGATTGTGGACTGTCGATTTGAATCCATTTCGGAGTTTTGGATATCGGGAGTTGGAGGAGTCGAGAGTCGCGATTCTTCATCATAGGAGTCCCAAAGTTGCGAAATGCGAAACGTCAAAATCTCAAAACAGGCACATCAACAACTACTCCATTTCAGAGTTTCGGATACCGGGAGTTGGAGGAGTCAAGAGTTGAGACTCTTCATCACAAGAGTCCCGAAGTTGTGAAATGGGAAACACCAAAATATCGAAATAGGCACAACGAAGGCTCGTGAATTTGTGAAATGATCCTGGCCATTGAAGCCAGAGGACACATGGTGAAAGATTGGAATTTAGATGACTGAAAGGTCAAAGGAAGGAGTGTTCTAACCTCTCTAACTTGTGATATTCGAAATCATGAAATAATCCTAGCCATCGGATCGAGGATTTCTCTGGACCGTTGATCAGACACGACGAAGGCCCATGAAGTTTCAAAATCATGATAAGATATGGACCATTGGGTCCATAGGAAATGTGGCGAAAGATCGTCATTTCGTTGACTGGAAAGTCAAAGGAACGGGGTTCCCTAACCTCTCGAACTCGCAAGATGCGAAATCAAGAAATTCTGAAATGCGAAATTGTGAAATGCCAAAATACCTTTAGATCATTTTGGGGTTCGTGACTTGGAGTGTCGAAACACTTCCTCATAGAAATGCCGAAACACCAAAATGTGAAACACCAAAATACCTTCAGATCATTTCGGGGTTCGTGACTTGGAGTGTCGAAACACTTCATCACAAAAATGTCAAAACGTCAAAATGCATTTTTGAATAAGGTTGTGGCCACAAAAAGTGGTCACATATGCGGAATATGGAGGAAGGTGCTAGTGCAACCAAGCTCCATTTCGGTTATTTCGACTTGGAGTGTTGAGACCCTTCATCATAGGAATGCTGAAATGAGAAATTGCGAAAGCGCTTGGTCATCGTCAGTGGTCACATCGTCAAAGAGTTGTAGAGAAGAGATCGAAGAGACAAGCTCCATTTTGGAGTTTGGGACATGGAGAGTCGAGATGACTCTTCACAGAATCCCTGAAACACGAAATGCGAAATGTGTGTTTAGAATTGGCCCATGGTCATAACCTATGGTCACATCGACGAAGGATCAAGGGAGGATATAGCATGAAGCTAATCTCCATTTCAGAGATCATGACTTGGAGAGTTGAGATGCCTCACAACACAGGAATGCCGAAATGACGAAATGTGGAAATGCGAAATGGTGAAATAAACGCAAGACCCTGCGGATTTAATCCAATGGTGTTGGTTATTTGAGCATATGAACAAAGGGCTATTGTTGGTCTTCATGATTAATTGTTCATTTATGATTCAGTTAGTAGAACTGAATCATGGTTCTTGGATGGTTGGTGGTTCAAGTGCTGAAGCATTGTTCTAGGGTTTTGAGGAGTAATCAAAGGGGTTGTAGTGAATAAAAGAAACATGCAGTGACTGTGTGTGGTTGGTTGTTCCGAATAAAAAATGAGTTGAACTGTAAAGAAGGGAAAATTACAGTATGCGTAGTGTGAGACCAACAATATGCGCAAAGTGAGATAAAACTCAAAGATGAGTAACATATGAGGAATAGACAGAAGCGAGATGCGGTTTTCTTTTTGAGGCTTGACCGAGTGAAGCAGAGAAAAAGTGGAGGGGCAGTGAACAACCCGGTGAGAATAATCATGGCACAGTGAAGAGAATGCAGAGGCATTATGCAAGGAGGACGAAGAAGGTGCATAGATAGTATAAATACGTAGAACAAAGCAGATATGGAGGTTGTTGTTGAGAGTGATTTAGGCATCTAGAAGGAGGCAGTGTGCAACAACTGAAATACATAGAATATGATGGTGCATTGAATGGACATCATGCATAGAGAATAAAAGGTAGAAGAATAGAAAGCACAAGGAATGTGTGCAGGAAGACAGTGAGGCAGACAAAGCAGTGCAATGTAGCAGAACAATGATGAGAGTGGTAAGTCATTGATGAACATTATATCACTGTAATAAGTTTCAGTAGCAAAGATTGATATTTCAGGGTGGTTGGGAGGTGCTAGGGAGGACTGTTGTCCTCAGAGGTTCAAGTGGGTCCTTGAACATAGGGAGTTGGAGCTTCCATCTAGTTGCAGCTAGAGAAACCAGGGTGGCAGGGTGGTGCAAGGGAGAACTATTGTTCTTTGTTTTACAGGTCGGTGCCTATGTGACTGGAAGTTGGTGCTTCCATCCAGTTGGTGCTGGAACACTTAGGGAGTTGTTTCTTCCTTCTATTGGGTGCTAGACAAACAAAGGA
The DNA here is from genome assembly GCA_000966675.3 of Picea glauca. Classification (NCBI taxonomy): domain Eukaryota; kingdom Viridiplantae; phylum Streptophyta; class Pinopsida; order Pinales; family Pinaceae; genus Picea; species Picea glauca. Next base: position 215,768 of record JZKD02S0497959.1, on the reverse strand, counting down.
GTTGGTGCTTCCTTCTAGTGGGTGCTAGAGAAACCAGGGAGTTGGTGCTTCCTTCCAGTGGGTGCTAGAGAAACCATGGAGTTGGTGCTTCCTTTTAGTAGGTGCTAGAGAAAACATAGAGTTGGTGCTATCAGTAAGTTTCATCTTGCAAAGTAGAGGTTGTATCCTCAGAATGAGTTGGAGCTCATATGTATGATAATGTACAGAATGTAAAGATTACTTATCATACCAAGAAGAAGAGGTTTTTACCCTTTATGGGTTTCCTCAGGAGATATCTGTCTTTGTATATTTCATATGTGTGACTGATGTTGAATGTTCTATTTCTTACCTCCCTGCATTATTTTGATTGTCATTAAGTGCTCTGCAAAGATTTTAAAGAAAGCATAATTGTTTAAGCATGATAACAACTAATTCACCCACCCCTCTCAGTTGTCCAACAATTGGTATCAGAGAAGGTTCCTTTTATCTAAAGGTAGATCTGTAAGCTTAAACATGACAAGTCATGAAGGAACTTCAACCACTACACCTCCTTTGTTTGATGGAACAAATTTTTCCTTATGAAAGGTTAGAATGAGAACATATCTAATGGTCTTTGGTGCTGATTTTTGGGATGTAGTAGAGATTGGATACATAAAGCCTATTGTGCTAGCTTCCAAGGATGATAAGTTAGAATTTATCTTTAATGCTAAGGGAATGAATGCTATCTTGAATGGACTTGTAGAAGCTGAGTTTGTAAAGGTGATGCATCTTCAAACTGCCAAAGAAATGTGGGATAAAATTATTAGTAGCTATGAAGGAAATGAGAAAGTAAAATATGCCAAACTTCAAACATTTAGGTTGAAGTTTGAACAACTAAAGATGAATGAAGATGAAACAATTAGCAAGTATTTTTTAAGAGTTGAAGAACTTGTGAATGACATGAAGGGTCTTGGTGAGAAAATTGAAGAACCAATTTTAGTTCAAAAGATTTTAAGATCTTTGGTTGATAAATTTAATCCAAAAGTCTCTGCAATAGAGGAACTAAATGATCTTAAAACTCTGTCCATTGATCAACTCCTAGGAACTTTAACTACATATGAAATAAGAATAAACAAAGATAAATCCATTACTAGAGAAGCATCTTTTAAAGAAGACAAGGATACTGATTCAAATTTAGATGATATTGAGGCAAAATTTGTGAGAAGGTTAAAGAAAGCATCAGGAAAATATCAAGGCAAGATTCCCCTCAAATGTTTTAACTATGGTAAGATAGGTCACTTT
>JZKD02S0497959.1:170784-181469 GCA_000966675.3 Picea glauca | reverse complement strand
TTGGTGCTTCCAATGAATGTAATTCTTCAAGACATATAAGAAAAAGCATTCTGTGGTTTTCTCCCGATTTGGGTTTCCACGTAAAACACTGGTGTACTGTGCATGTGTGTGATTGACTATTTATTACTGCTCATTATTGGATAATAATTCTACATTGATATAACATTTGAAGAAAAAGGATTAACATTACGTTATTACTGATTCAACCCCCCCTCTTAGTAATCTAAAATATCTTTTTGAGTCGCATACATCTCTTTATTTTTTTCAGTTCATTTTTCCTTGTTAATAAAACTATCCAGCTCCCTTTCCATGACTACATTGCCTTGCCATAGACACTGTTACTACTGAGATATTTTCCTTTATAGTCCTACCACTCATTTTTTTATCACAACTCACATTGACTGATGTGGGATTCCTTAAGGCCCACCTTTCAACAAGTCTTTCCCCATCGACCTCAACACCTTATCTGGGATATAGACTAGAGTCCATTTTGAGTACCTAGAGGCTTGCATGCCTTAATGGAAATTTCTCTTGCTGAAAATCATGGGAATACATCCCACATTTAAATGCATACAATAACCCCACTAAAACATTATGTTACATTATACACATGTGTTTAAACATTTATTCATTCAAACTATGTTACACGGACATTACAACAGGGTTAAAGTGGTTCTTTAAAGTGATAAGGTGGATGCCAAATCACACCTGTACTTCGAATGTTAAGGCTTTCCGACATTTAAGGTAGAACAGGTCCATTAATGGAGTAACTACCCTGCATCCTGACACACCAGAAAACCACCCAATGCGGGTTCTCCACTTCAATCAACTTCACATGGCAGTGGGTGGTGTACTCTATCATCCTTTAAGTCATGGACAATGTGTTCAAGATGCCATTACTTTCCATCTCAATCATTGTTTTCTTGTCTTGTTTTAGTAATATTCCTTGCTGTGTTTCTCCTGGTGACCGACTACCCAGATGGAATTTGGCCCTGAGTGGGGTGAGGCAGAAACGCAATGGAAGGATTTTTATGAATAGGTAAGAGCCTTTACATGCTAGGAAAAAATGTTTAAATAGTTTTTTCAGGTGCAAAGTATTTCTCTGTTTGATTTTTGAACCACATTTCTATATTATGCTCTTCTTTGTTTTTAGGTTTGAACCCATTTTTTGGTGCTATTCTTGGCATTAGTCTATACTTCTTTCATAGTTCGAAATCCAAGGATGAGACCCTACTGCAAGAATACTTGTGCTCGCCTATATAATTTTCTTTTGATTTTTTATCGTACTTGGTTTGGGATCTGTAGAGACTGTAGTAACGTCTCTATAATGAATAAAATGTAGGATAAGGATTATGTAATAAGGATGAAGAATGAATTTTTTCTTCACATATAAGGTTTCCCTCTTAACCTTGATGACAGTCAGTTACAAAACTGTCAAGGGGAAATCTCCTAGACCGCTTGTCAAAGTCATTAATGAGTTTTCTTAATATCCATTTGTAAAGGCCGTGAATCTTGGCGTTGGAGGTATTACTATCTATGTTGGGAGAACATTGATGGTATAACTTCATTAACATATGTTCTCTTCCCCCTGTGACTATTAATATATAACTTGGTGATTTAGTGTAAGGATATTGTCTACTCTGCCTAGAAGTGTTAATAGACTTATTCACTTAAAAACTAAAACCGTCTCTGAACCGCACACATTGTATTGTTTAAAATTCCTCATATAAACATTTCCATACAACTGAAACTTGAATTGAATGCCATGTTTCTATAAAAGGAAGGTTTTACTCATTAATTCTTCAATGAATACTAAAACCTACCCTCAATCGAGGTATCCTCCTGCTGTAATCACAATGAAATGGTTTTTGCAGAGGTATTCATGTGTTATTTTATTGTCATATGATAAAAAATGAATTAGGTTTACAAGAATACAAGTCATGTAAACTCAACCACAAACCTTTTTTGTTTTTCTTTAAATGGTTCTCGGATTTTACTCTCTTACTGCAACTATTTATCTCTAAGAATTACTTAATATCCCTCTATAATTATTCAACGATATTTAATCTCCCAATTTAGAATTTCCATCTGGGTATCATTATTGAAGATTTGTATCGATTGCACTTATTTCTATATCTATAGTTTATTCATTGAGTAATTCGATTATTCCAATTGGAAATTCTGTATGTGTACTGTGAGGAAAAACTATTGGTAGTTATGTCTCAAAAATCTTGCTAACTATTTTTTTTGTTAATAATTCTCTGTAAATTACCTCTGTCATTGGGTTTTCTGTAATGAATTTCAATAAATTACTTCTATGTAATCCCTTCGATGATACTGTAATATTTAAATTATCTCGATGATTATCCTCTGTCATTTTAACCTCTGTAGACTGTAAGATAAAAATTTACTTACTATAGCTACCTCTCTTACATTATTTATTAAAATGTTTCTTCTCTTTGATTACATTATGTAATTCCCTTTTAGTTTCTCTCTGTGTTTTATATTTTAAAGATTTTAGAGAGAATGTACAAGATTTACGAAAGCAACAAAAATTTATTCATGTCATTTTTTCTCTCTTTAGATCATAAGTTTAATTTCACATAGATATATTTTGATGATGGGTCCCTTTTTCTTGCAAGGGAACCCATCATATGGTTATGAGTCCACTCCTCCCTCTGAGGAACAAACCGATTATTTCATAAGGGAGAACCACGATAATCTGAGGTTTAGTCTGAAACCAAGATAAGTTATGCCTTAAACTTACTTTTATTATCTCATTCTTGTATTTAATTGAAATGTAGTATTGATATTAACACTTTCACCTTTCCCCTTGTTGGTTGAAAACATCAGTTCATCTTGGCGAGAGAGGCGTCATGCAACCAAAAGGTATTCGGGTTCCATGGATTCCTTCCACTAGTATGTGCACTTACTCTATTCAGTTACAAAATTTTTTATGTAGACTCTTTAAGATTTTGTTTAAACTAAATACAAATTTCTTGGGTCTAAGGAAACCACAATTGTACTATTTTTGGTCAACGACCTATTGACTGTATAATGGTATTTTTTTCATAATATTCTGAGATCTACTGTATCAGATGTCTTTTTGTGAATATAAATAGGAGAATATATTATGGGACTTTATATTCTTTTCTATCAATAATCATCATGATAATAGGAGCTTTGATACTGTCTTTTTGCACTTGTTTCTTTCTGAAGTAGTTTGATTGTATACAGTAATGAAACAATAAGCAAACACAGTAAGTCTACTATGGCCAAGACACACACACACACACACACACATATACACACAAAACATCCACCATACAACGTCAATCATATAATGCTAAAAATAAAAGTAGATAGATGAGATACATATCTAAATAATGATGTTGGGAAACAGATGGAGCAACCACATTCCTCCCAACCGTAGAAACAGGATAGCCACAGTCACTTTCCTTGATCACCCCCTATCCTGACCATGAATCCATAAGGGAAAACTGAGTAACACTCCTTAGCCACTATTCACCTTCAACAGTTCATAATTGTTTTTTGGCTAACACCAGATGTGTTCATAACAACAAAACAATTATCTTTCCTCAACATACTAAGAAGTGTCTTGCCTCCCACATATGTTGTATATATCTCATGCCTAGTATTTTTCATTCCTTTCCCTCCTTGGGAAATTCGTAGCTTTACAAATCCCTTATTTTTAGGGGTTGTTAATGACATAACTAAACTTCTGACACTTTTAAAAATCATCTCTGAGTCAACTCGAACCTGTTCCCCACTCGTGGAGTCATAGTTAGTTAATTTTAACCTGGTTGTTCCATTTGTCTTCTAGCATTTAATTTATTAAAAAAGTTTGTCTCATACATGTGTCCATCAAAATACGACGATTGTAAAGTCAAACTTTTGTCCAACAATGATAAAAATAATAATTCCATATTCCCATAAATCTAAATTCAAATTTCCATAAATGGAAATTATTTTTGAACACAACTTTGAACGTATTTATTTTTCGAATAATTTGAGGATATGACAAGAACTCAACACCATCTCAATCAGGTGAACAACATGGACCATATCGGAAAGTTCCACCAAAATGGCTCACAAAAACACTTGAAAGTGTTCATCCTGATGGGATCAGAATGAAGAGAACTAGAATGTCCTTAAGATAGGATGGATGTAGATTACATGGATGTTTCGTATGATTGTGAGTTGAATTTATCTACTAGCCTTGAACCAATTTCCTTTGAAGAATCCACTTATGATGATGAATGGAAACAATCCAAGCATAAGGAATATGATGCTCTCATCAGGAATGGGGCATGGAAGTTGGTGGATCCTCCATTTGAAACCAAACCAGTTGACTGCAAGTGGGTATTCAAGAACACGTACCAATCACACGGCTCACTTTACAAGAACAAAGAAAGGATTTTTGAAAAAGGATTTTAATAGAAATAAGGTGTTGACTATGAGGATAATTGTTTCCCCACAATAAAATTGGCTACCATCCACACTCTATTTTCCATGGTAGCCAAAAATGGATGGAAAATTCATCAAATGGATGTGAAGATTTTTTTCTTGAATGGAGAATTGAAACAAAATGTGTTCATGTCTCAACCAAAAGGATTTGTTGTGAAGGGACAAGAACATAAGGTATGTAGGCTCATCAAATCCATATATGGCTTGAAACAAGTACCATGAGCATGGTATGAAAAGTTAATCGAGCATCTTTTGAAATTGAATTTCAATAATTTCAACATTTACGATGCAACTTTATTTGTCAAGAAAGTTGGAAAAATGTTGTAAATATTGTAGTATATGTAGATGATATGTTGATAATAGGGAACAATGAGAGTTACATTGCATCCATAAAGAAATATTTGAAGAAAGTACTCAAGATGACATATTTGGGACATCTTCATTATTATTTGGGAATTGAAGTGATTCAAAATCCAAGGTACATATTCATCTCCTAGAAGAAGTACATTGGAGAACCGTTCAACAAGTTTGGCATGGCTAAGTGCAATTCAATTTCTATTCCAATGGAACATAATTAGAAATTCACATCAAAAGAAAAGAATGGATTTTAGGATGCAACGAAGTATAGAAAGCTTGTGGGAAGTCTTGTCTATCTTACCACCACTAGACAAAACATTTCATTTGTTTTTGGGATTTTTTCCTGCTTCATGCAAAAGCCTTGTGAAGGGAATTGGTCTGCTACAAAAAGAGTTATGAAATAATTGAAAGGAAATAAATATTTTGGACTTAGGTACTATAAGGCGGATAACTTCAACCTAACATGATATTCTGATTTAGAATTTGATGAAGTAAGGAAAATGGAGTATCAAATTCATGCTATCTCATGAGTCTTGGATCAATAGTTGCCTCCCAGAGATCATGCAAACAATCAGTTCTAGAAGGATCCACAATAGAGGAAAAATATTTGGCAGCTGCAGAAACGACAAAGGAGATTGTGTGGCTCATGAGGATACTTGAATATTTGCAGGAGAAACAAGTGAATTCCACTCCTCTTCTAGTTGGAAATACATTTGCAATCAATTTGGCCAAGAATTTGAGATCCTGTGATCGAACCAAGCACATAAAAAAAAGTATCACCTCATTCAATATCATGTAGAGACCAATATTATTCACTTAAAAAATTATTTCATAAATGAGAAAATTGCATGAATATTCACCAAAGCGCTTGAAAGAGAAAATTTTGAGAAGTTTAGAATGATGCTTGGACTCCCACACACCCCTTCGGATTAAGGAAGGGAGTGTTGGACATGTAATCCTTTGGATTGTGTCTCCTATGTAAATAATTGTAAAAATGAAGAGTTGTAGGTGATAGGAAACATATTCAGTTAATGAAAGACCAAGAGTCACCATTTTATGTATTTATTAACCTACAAGCTTGTGAAATAACCATCTACATGGAGTTGCAATTTCTTCCCAATGCTTGGTATGACATCTCCACCAAGTGATATTGTATGCATAGGACCACACACATATGTATGCATAATTTCAAGAATATCTCTTTTTTCTCTTATCTATATGAGTATAGAATTCTTCTCTATGCATCTTCCCTAATGCACACCCTTCGCATCTAGGATATTCACTCTTAAGAACTGAAAGTGCTTCTACCATTCCTCATTTTTGAAGTAGTAACAATTCATGATAGTTAAGGTGGCCATACCTTTGGTTCCATAAAACTTCTATCGTCATGGTTCTGAGTGTTAGCACTTGATGGCTCTTGTTATTCACATCAAGACTTTATAAATCTATGAATTTCAATCCTTTTACAATAATCTTGTAATGATCCTACGTATATTTTACCACACAACGTGACTTTAAAAATTCTACATACAAATCTTGATCTATTATGGTGGAAACTAAGATTAAGTTATTCTTTATACCATGCATAAGTTCTTCTTTATACTAGGCACATACATCACATTTTTAATTTGTTTAAGACAACCATTTTGTAATGTGATAGATACATCACCATATCCTTTAATTTGATGCGAGTGATCATCCTTGAGATATATATTAGCACCATTACTTGTTTCATGATAATTTTCAAACCAATTTGTATTATAAGACATATGTATGGAGGCACTAGAATAAAAAAAACATGCATTTGAGTCATCTATTTTAGTGGACAAGGAAAAATATGAAATAAACAATGTAACACTATTACATATTGGCTAAAAAATTGATGAACTATTATGATGATTGTGATAAAATCAATTTTTTTGTCGATTTTTTTTTTAAAACAAAAGTTTACTGTTTTTGTTTTTAAATTAGTCCCGATAACATCAGATTTCCGATGTGTTCTAAGGTCGTCAGAAGTATGACGCCTAGTTCTAACACTTTAATATAGCCATTTGTAGGTCAACATAACGGTTATTGAATTCAAAATGGTCAACCTTAATTTAGGGTTATAGTCGTCGGAATTTCGACGATGACGAATCTATAAATTAGTTAATTCGAACCGAATTTCGACTAATTTGTTATAGTTGAGATGTCTTTTATGTGTTATAGCTCTGCTAATCTTCATTTTTTATGTGAATGTTTTCTTGTTGATTAAGAGATCGAACTGATCTTTGATCTACAAAGCTTAGTTTTGTGATCATTTTTCAAGGTGTGCAAGAGGATTTTAGACTTTGAAGGTTAGTTAAATATTTTTTTTCTTTTGTCTCCTTTAATGTTTTATAACCTTATACATTTATATAGATTTTATGTCGTCTGTGAACATGCTAATTTTTCCATGCTTGTATGTGACTTGATCTCTTGCCCTAGTTCTATTATGTCATTTGATTATGTTACTTGGTTATGGTGAAGCTTTGAAGCTTATGTGGTAAAATATATTGTATGGTTTGGTCTATTGCATTTCAAGAATCAAATAGATCTAGCACATCATCACTGAAATTTATAACATAATCATCTCAATATTTTGGTTGTGGTGAAGAATGTGGAGATATTATGGACAAGGTGATGAGAGATGTTATTGCCCTTGTGCTAAATGCGGGAGCACAAAAGTTAGAAGAATTTTAATACAACCAACTGTAAGACATTGTAGAACCCATGGGCATGTTGAAGGTGGAACAAATGAATATCATCCCCTGATAAACTATATATTCATTATTATATCTTTATATTGATTGTGTTTATAAAATTTTATATTGTTTAAATATTTCTTATGCAGTACACTAATTTTGCATGATTGTTTGTAATTATAAAGTAAGGCTAGCCCCCTAAGCATCTGAACACACCAAGTACTAGCAAAAATGATGTTGTATTACAAGGTGTTGAGGAATTTGGAGTGTCGAATATTGAAGATCAAGTTAATGATCCTATGGAAGAAGATGACAATAATAACAATATAGTTGAAGATGATGGGACAAATGAATTGATCCAAGACTTGTTCACTCGACCAGACGAGGATGGTGATGAGGAAATTGGTGATCTTGATGTACCTCTGGTAGAGAAGGCAGAAAAACCACTTTATGAAGGTTCAAAATCAAATCTTCTTTCTGCTACATTATTGTTGGTGAACTTAAAGGTTTTGAATGGTTTGTCAAACAATTGTATGACACAGATCCTAAGGTAAGTAATATGGTTCATCATCATGTATACATACAGGTTGATTTTTTTTTCTTGTTTTTAGTTTTAATTAATGTTTGAAATAAGAATTTAATATTTACAAATTATAACATTCTTTACACTAATTACTTATTTTTTACGTTGTAGATTGTTAGGTGAATTTTTGTTACCATCGTTAAATATTTTACCTCGCACATACCGAGATTTAAATGGAATTATGAAAGAAATTGGAATGGAGTATCAAGCTATAGATGCATGTCTCAATGATAATATTATATACTATGGACAACATGTGTCGAAAACAAAATGTCCGCAATGTCAGACTAGTAGATATTGAACCGATGAACTAACAAAAAAGGTGCCTCGTAAGGTTCTTTGTCATATTCCCATAATTCCACGTTTGCAACGACTGTTTCGGTGCAAAATAATAGCAAAGTTGATGGATTACCATGCACGTAACAGAAGTGGAGACGATGTTCTTCAAATTCCTACAGATGGTTATGCATTTAAGGAAATTGAGGAAAAATGGCCAGTTTTTAAAGATGAACCTCGTAATGTTAGGCTTCCATTGGCTTCTGACAATGTTAATCCATTTGGGGAGCTTAGGTCTATTTACTTAGTGTGGCCAATTTTTTTTATCAACAATAACATTCCTCCTTGGATGTCAATAAAGAGGGAGCACATAATGTTGACAATGATTGTTCCAGGTATGTAAAGTTATCATTAATTTTCCGAATGTAAGATTTCATTTGTATTTCTTGTTGCATAATATCTTTTATTTATTTATTTACTTATATATGCACATCACATTAGTAATTATGTGTAATTTCAAACAATTAGGTAAGTACCAGGTTAAACATATGAATGTATATATCGAGCCTCTCATCGACGAGTTACTAAAGTTATGGGTCGACATCACTATGTATGACATTTGTAAACCAATAAGGTAGAAGGAATTTCAATTCTATGGAATACTTGTATGGACAATTCATGATGCCCTAGGACTAACACATTTTTGTGGTATGTAATGATCCATTGCACTTTAATTATAGTATATAATTATTTGAAGATACCATGCTGCATGTTTTTTTAAATAATCCCCTTCGTATAATTGACATAATTATTAATCCAACTTTTGTAGGTCTTCAAACAAAGGGTAGATTTGCATGTCTAGTTTGTGGTCCTAAGATCAAATCTCAGTGTTCAAAAACTTTAGGAAAGGAGTTGTTTGATGAGTATAGACACTTTCTCTCTAAGAATCATATGTATCGTACTATTGAAAAACATCCTTTCAATGGGAAAGAAGAGACTGGATTAAAACCACGAAGAATGAAACCTCACCTATGGAAGTTGGAATATAACAAAAGCCGTCGAGCTGGTATATTGCAATTTGTTTATGTAATATTGTATATGTAATATTATGAATTTTTATTTTATTCAATTTATTTTATGCTTCATCAATGTTGTGAAGGTATTAACAATGGGCTCCCATGAGGAATCAAAAGTTATCCCTCTCAATTCATGAGGTTTCCCTACTATCATGACCTAAAAATAGCTAATTTGTTTGATACAATGCATATCGGAAAGAATGTGACAGAAACATTATGGTGAATCATAGATGGTAGGAGGGATAAAAAAAAATTCATCAAGATTTGTAGTGACATTCAGGAAGCCAATCATGCAATGCAAAGTGGGATCCAATCAAATAGCGATGGAGATCGAAATACCCTTCTCTAGTTATTAACAGAGCAACAAAGCAATGATGTAAAAGAGGTCATTTAGAGAATAAAATTTCCCATGGGTTTTTCTTCAAACATAAATAATATCTTAACAAAGAAAGGTGATTTTGGTGGGGTAAAAACACACGATTGGCATACCTTCATTAAGGTAATTATTTTTCTATACTTTAGAATCAAATAATGATCAATTTTGATTGTTATAGTATTTTCTACATCTATCTTTCCCAGACCACTTCGACAACAATGTCAAATAAGTTATATATGATCTTGGCAAATACATGAGGTAAGTAGTAAATTATATGCAAATTGGTTTTTCCAATTTGTTATTCAAGTTCTTAATGACATATGTTTTACTTATAATGTAATATATTAATTTATATGTTTTGTTGAAACATGGTACTTGCTTGCAACATCGACTATAGATGGTTTTCATTGAAATAAATCCATCAAGAAGATATAAAGTATTGGAAGAGAGAAATTCCTCGGCTAATGTGTGAAATGCAAAAGTATCTACCTCCATCATTTTTGAATGCACAAGAACACTACCTCATACACCAAGTTGAGGACATGGAATTGTGTGGACTAGCACACACAAGGTCAATGTGGATGGTGGAGAGGAACCTGAAATCATTAAAGGCTTTGGTTAGACAAAGAGCATGCCCCGAGGGTTCTATGGTGGAGGGATATATGCTATATCAATTGATGGTGTATATTATTCAATATCTTCCTAAATTAGCCACAAATATGCATGTGGATCGCATTTGGGATGTGAACTCCATTAGAAAATTTGAAGGGGAGCACCTGTTGGGGAAAGGTAGAATGATGAAAGTG
>JZKD02S0497959.1:125250-159743 GCA_000966675.3 Picea glauca | reverse complement strand
GCGATCTATTATCTTGAGTAGGAATATCCTCGAGGTTGAATATGTCTGTTGAATAATCTTGGATTTTTTTGTCTTTTCCAGGTTTGTCCTGATGGAAAAACTATTGAGAAGGAAGCAACTCATGGCACTGTAACTCGGAGGTGAAACTAGCACAAATAAGGGGTTTGGTCTAGAAGTTTTAATTATATATGTGATGCATCATTGTTTTGAAGGGTGTATTTTTATTTTATAATCTCCCAAGTAATGTTTCATAAATCGCATAGTTATATAATTTCTTAATTAGCTATTGAAGGTTAGACAATATTTAGTGATTAGCTGGTTTTCAGTTGTATATGTTGGCCATATGTTGAAATTGCAAAGCTTATTCTATTATATTGTCTAGTTATAGAATTTTCCTTGTTTCTCCTTTCTTCTTTTAAAACCGTATTTTTTTTTTATTTTAATAGTGGCCCTGTCCAATGTGCTCAAAGGCTATCAAGTTGTAGCACGTCAATTTCTATTTTCTACACTGAAGTTGAGATATAAGTGGCATTTGGATTTTGTAAACGATTTTGTGATTTAATTTTGTGTTGATAAAAATCAATGATTATTACAATGGTTTATTCTCAAGATTGTTTTGATTCGCCTCAGGGTAAATATATACTTCGGAGTTGGTAGCTATCACAATTTTTGTATTTGTAGCTAGAGTATGGTTATGGCCCTTATTTTTTATTTATCTTTTAAATCCTCTTATGTTTGTCATTGGTGGCCCCATCCAAGAGTTTTAATATCAACTCACAGAAAAGTGGATTTGGGATCAAAAGGCTATCAAGTTGCAGTGTGTCTGTTTCTATTTTATACTAAACATTGTTTTGATTCTCCTGGGGCTAATTATGTAATTCTGACAAAATTTGAACTGGCCTCCATTGCAATTTTTTGTATAATTTTTGGGATGTGATATTGTTCCCCATGCCCATAAGGATCGATATGTATTTTTTTAAATACTTATAAGTTGTTTAATTAGCTATTGAAGGTTAGACAATATTTATCTATTGAAGTTGTTTAGTGACAATTGAAGTAATTTGGTCATTGTTGTATGCAGGTTTTGAAGCACTTTATGCCTGAGAGTCCATGGCTGAGACCTATACAAGACAAGTGAATTCTGCCAAAAATCTCCTCTTCTAATTTCTTAGGTGTAAAATCAAAGTGTCCATGGCTAAGACTTACATAAGACAAGGGAATTCTCCGACCAAAACCAACTGATTTTTCACCTAAGAAATTAGAAGAGGATCTTTCTAAAGAATGTTGCTTGGTATAACAGATTGTTCTTGGCAAATGTTGAATGGTAAGGCATTGACAAGAAGGGTAAAGCATTGATGAGAGTTTGTGGAGTTTAGAGTGATAAAATCTAGTTTTATTTTTATTAGATTTGTAAGGCATTGACAAGAAGGGTTTTGGCTCTAAAAGCTACACTGTGAAAAAAAGAAGCAATTCCAATAGATTTCTATGATTTGAGAGTTGATTTTTTATAGGATTTGCATTGGAAGGTTGAGAAAATGAGACTGGTCAACAAAAACTTCATTGATGATTACTTGTTCCTAGACATGAAGCCTATCTTGATTACATTCCATTTTAGTCTAGTGACATTGCCATAGTTTGGAAGCCTATGTTTGAACCTCTCTGTAAATATAATTTTGTGGTGTTGCATGACTTGTTGGTCTTTGGAATTACATATGGATTGAATGGGAATACACTATACATGCGCATGATGTACACATTTTAACAAGGTTGTCTATAGAGGGGGAATATGTCTCCCATGCATTTCAAGTTATGAGGAAGCATGGTCGCAATAAGGATGAACCTAGCCTATATCACAAGTATGGTACATATAGGTGAGGTTGTAGTTCCATCATCTCATTGATTATTAACCCCGAGGGCCATTTTAATTGCTAGTTTATTGAAATCCATCTCATGTGTAAATACACCAAGGAATAATTCAACGTGGATGCCCAATTTGTCACTAAATTATGTGTGCAAGAAACTAAATTGAAATGGTTTAAGTTATTAATAGATGAAGTCTTTCAGGCATGTGCTAATCCCCACACATAATCCACCTAAATCATCTTTGGCTATCCATTGGTTGCTTTTGTGATGTGGAAATGGAATCCCCTATAGGAAAGACAACTTCATCCCATGCCCAATCAAAAAATTCTTTCATTACAATTTGATGCTTGGAAGAGTTGGAAGGACACTAAGAATTTTGCATTAAATGAGGCCACTTTCAACAAATGGTATGACTAGATGATTAGAGTTACTAAACCCATTTTGTGAATCCCATAGGTTCTACAAGTGAATAAATTTTGGTTTGGTATGAACATGGACAATACATTTATGCGGCCATGAGAGACTAATGTTGATAAATTCCATGCCATTTATTCGCCCTATTCCTTGATAGAATCATCTTTTGATAAATTCCATGCCATTTCTTTGCCCCATTTCCTATTGCAACAACCAATCCATCTCTGCCTTTGCTGAAGATTGAGCCAACCGATGATTTTCTCCAGGATCTTGTAGAATTTAGCAACTAGAATGGGCTGGTGAGTGTTGAAGAAACCTTCAATGCCTTTTATGAACTTGAGAAAAATAATGCCTCGCCTCTTTTCAACAATTTTTTTTTTTTTAAATATTCAGGTCCGTCTGTCTTCTGACTACTACAGGTCGGACTTCCGACGGGAAACGCTCCCAGCAAAACGTCGGAACTACAGCACGCTCATCGGTCATGTCGGGGGGATAGCATCGGAATATTCATCCGTAGACCGATGGACGTCGTCAGTGGTTTTCCGGTTGTTCTTTGAAATTAAATTTTTAAAGGTCGTCATTCGTCAGACGTTAGGGGAGTCGGAATACCGACGATAGTCCAACGTCGAAAAAACCACGGGAGATTTTTCAACGCCTGTTGAGCGAGCGGCGATTGAGCGACATCAAACGTCGGGGGTACGACAATAGGGCATCAAAAAGTCTGTCCATTTATAGTAGTGTAATATTTTTGAATTCATCATTCATTATTTCTCTTCCATCAACAAAATGACCAGTATGCCTTATGTTTCTATGTTTGGATTCATGATATTTCCTTCTATAGCAATCTCTAGCATGGTGTCCAAATTTACCACAATAAGAACATGCATCATTCCTTTTAACATTAGCATCAAAATTTGGTCTCATACCTTGTTGTGGTTTTGCATATGGTAACTTTCCATATGATGGTGTTCCATAGAGTGGTTTACTCCTCTTGTTTCTTTCCCATGGATTTCCTTTCAAAGGTCCCTTTCGCCATCAACCCTAGATCAAAACTTTGAGATCTTTGATTAAGATTATTTCACATTTCTTCCTCCTGCATAAGTATACCTTCCAACTCTTCAAACATAGGAGCCTTCTACCTTAAACATCTGGTACTCTTCTAGCATACCATTTAAAATTATAGTGACTAAATGAGTGCTAGATACTTTTTCACTTATATTACCAAGTTTATCTTTAATATATTTGATCCCTGAAATGAAATCATTGATGCTTTAATTCTCCTCCATCTTGATAGAAAGAAGCTTACTCTTCAAAGACAAGACTAGATTTGTGTTCTTCAACTCGTACAATTCCTTGAGTGTTTTCCATGTCTCCTTAGACGTAGTGTAGTTTCTCATCTGAGGTATGAAAATGTCTTTTATGGGCATTCTTAGCAACACTTTCGCCTTAGTCTCTCATTTCTCCCAATCTTAAATTGATGCAATTGTAGCTCCTACGGTGACATATGCACCTTAACTTCACTACTTAATGCAATGGACCAAACATTGTATCCTTCCATCAATATATGCATCTTAAATTCCCAATTCATATAACTTGCACCATATAACTTGGTTTCTTTGGTTGAATACGATTCCACCAAAAAGTTAACCATCTTAATCACACCTCAAGAAATAATTCCCTCAAACTGCAAATCAATCAACAAATATTTCTCAAAAATGATTGATTTACCTTTTCTTCTACGCCAACATTTACAATTCTCTATTTTACTGAATAACTGATTAATAGGAAGTTGCTCTTCCTGGAATCTTATCGACAGCTATAGAAAAAATACGCATCCCTCTAACAAGTATACATGCTGAATTGCTCCTCTCTTAACCAAATAATAATGTATCGACCTTCCTTTACAACTTTCACAACTGACAACTTCTGCAAAAGAACTCGTGACATATGCACCAATAATCAAAAGAACCCACGAGCATGTGAAACACTTAGCGTCTGAAATAACAAATATAAAATGGGCCTCGGGGTTAGGCAGTCTTCTTCTTCTCTAACAGTGCGCTTGTCCTTCAACGCGTTTCTGTTGCGCAGTCTCCTTCAACAGTTGCAGCACACAACCCTCTCTATGAAGAAATCTCGATGTAGGAAAGAAAATTCAACATACAACGATCTAATTTCACCCTCTCAACTGCACCTCCAACAGTCTTGCAATCCGATTGTGCGAGGCATGAAAGAAGCTGGGGCATTCCTCATGTATACCAAAGTAAAATCCCACCAATCCGACTGCACGCTCTTCTATACGCAAGTGACTGCACGGTTCCTTCACGTCTTCTTGTCTCACATGCAACACAACTATTTGACACCAACAATTTGAAGAAGTTGCAGCTCTTTATTTGTGATTAACACGCAGGAAGCTCCTCATTGCAACTACAAAAGATTTGTACAGCAAATTACAGTAGAAAAGAAATCGATGGAATCCTATTACAGCAGTAGATTGATGGAATCCTTTTACAACCTTCGAAGTTGAGTAATGATGGAATCTTATTACAACAACAAATGCTTTTTATAGCAGATAACAATCTCACAACAAATAAATTGCTCACAGCCTTTTCACACAATGCTCTAATACCAAATTAACATGGATCAAAGAGACATTGATGCATTCACACAAGTGAGAGCAATTTTCTCACACACTCAATGTTTATTCATCAAATGAGCATTACATTTATAGCCTATAAAACAATTCAATTGACTCCTCAATATGTGGATCTAAAACTACTTGGAATCTAAAGAGATTGAGAATCCCTTAAACATAAACAGTTAAATGTTAATTTCTATACTGTTTTTCAACATTTTAAGGTTTCTCAATCCATTTATGCATTCAAAAATGCAATTTAAACAATAAACAATTGAGATTTCATCAAAATTTGTATAGCCATATTCAGATGAAAATTTCTAAAAAGTAAAACTTTTAGACAACAGCAATTCATATTTTCAACCCCAGTATTGGCAAATAAGAGACTTTACTGTTTCATAAATATTACACTATTCAAGGGAAAGGGTTTTGGGGATTGATCACTTGTTTTAGAAATAAGTTTGGGAACATTGTAATAAAATAGACTTCTATGTTCTTTAGGCTTTGGAAGTGTTATAATTATGAGCTTAGTGTTAAGTTTAGCTTGGTTTGTTATCTAAGTAGATAGTCATTTTCTAGAAGGATTAATTTTGTTGAAAGAACTCTCCTTAAGTTAGCTTTTTTTTTTGTGATTCGGATACAGATATGATAGCGTGACATGCATTACAAGGTTGTAATAGTATATATTTATTTTGACTTGGAAGCTTTTGGCGTGTTTCCTCTTCAATCCTCGTACAACAATCCGTGTCTCCTATTTTAAGTTTATTTATTCCTTTTTTTTTATCTGGAGAAGAAACTGAATTAAAGGAAGTACCCCGAATTCCTTTCATGGTACCAAATCATAGGGACGATTGAAGCACTTGTTGGTAGACTGTCGTACATGCTGGACATGTTGCCTGCATGTGCGCTAGAGAAGTTTACTGCGTGTTTTTAGAGAAGTTGTATGTCTGATTTGGAAATAATGGAGTAAGGGTTAGTTGTGTAGTTGAACTTTATCAGTTGTGTAATTGAATTTTATTTCACTTAATTTAGAGTCTAGTTTTTTTATGGTTTGTTGTAATCGATTAAGTAGAGTGGTTTCCTATATAATAATGTAATCATTCTTCATTAAATAATATAGATTGTGAGCCTAGTTTTATCTGTGTGTTGGTTTTCTTCAAATTCTAAGTTGATATCAGAGCCACATTGAAAATCCAAAAAATCCATATCTTTGAGGCGAGATCCGATCTCGAATTGATTTGGAAAATCACTAGCGCCCCCTATACAGTGTTAGAGAACGTCAACGCTCTCACACTTGTGAAATTGATTTTTTCGGAGGTCTCGTGCTCCCCGTCTATCCATCTGAGAGAAATATGGTGATAGCGCTCCCCCTCTCACTCTCCAGGATCACTGAAAAAGGTGACTCGCTCTCCCCCTTCCATCTTATAGTAGCGTTAACGCTCCCCTTCTATCCTTTGAGGAGCACCGACCAGTTTCCTTTGGAATAACGTGTGAAAGCGTGAAGCATGATTTTTTGGACTGAAGCGTAAGTTTTGTTTTTTGTTGGAGAATTGAAAGAGGAACCCCCTCTATTCATGATTTTCATGAGTTATTCACAATTTGTATGAGCTTGAAGAGGGAAGCGTGAGTCTGCACACCGTGGTATTCTGGTTTGGATCCGACCCGGATGGTTTGCGTTTTTCTCTGATTTTGAGATATTATTCTGTGGATATTACTGTCCACTCCTGCGTAATTGAATATTGCCTAATAGATTGCTAAGGCTTCCGACACCTCCTTTTTCGTGGTTTTCCACTCAGTGTAGAAGAGGCGTGATTGGAATAGTGTAGATTGGAGTAGCAACTCGAGTATAGATCGAGGTGCCGTCCGTTCCCACCAAGTTTAACATTATATTTGATCGAGAATTTCTTTGAGAAAATGGATTATAGTTTGCATGCGTGGAGTTTGAAGCCAAATCGTGAAGGTTTTTTTTTCTCATTAAATTTAAGTTTATTAAAGTAGATAATTTTTATTAAGTGGATATTTTTATGAAGTATAAACTTTTTTTATAAAGTGGATTTTTTTTTATTAAAGCGTGAGGCTGCTATAAAGAGGTGAAGAGGGAGTTATAATTTTTTTTATTAAAGTGGATGAATGTGTATTAAAAAAAAAAGAAGGAAAGTTTCTTTTTTTTAAGAAATTTATATTATTTTTTATATATAAAGTGGTGTTAAGGTTTCCTTATATTTATTTTAAGCAAAGTGAGAGCTAAGGTAGGATCGAATCGGTGGATCCGAAGGCAGAGCGACAACTGCTTAACACTGGACGAAAAGTTGCATATCCTTGGTGATTCGCTTGTAGAGAATATCTTGCAACGATGAGAATCTTATGGTGGAGACCTACCTCAACGAAGCCAACAAATTAGATGGCTCGAGTTTCATTAACTGAAAATTCAAGATGGAAACATTCATGGAAGGCTATGGTGTCTGGACCATTGCGAAGGGAACTGAAGCAAAACCTAATGCGGCTATCAGTGCAACAACAACACAGATCCAATATTGGGAGAGGCACAAAAACAGGGCCACGATATTGTTGTGCATGTCTGTTAAAGATAACATAATTCCACATATTAGAGAAGCTACAACTTCCGCTAAAACATGGACAACGCTTAAAGCTTTGTATGAAACTAGAAATACGAATCACATTTTGTTCCTGAAAACTAAATTGCTAGGTATTAAGATGGATGGAAATGAATCTGTTAATTCATTTTTGGGTCACATTAAAGAGGTGAAAGACAAGCTAGGAAATATAGGGGAAACAGTTTCCAGCACTGATCTTGTCACTATTACCTTAAATGGTATGCTATAAGATTATCATATGTTCATAACAGGTCTCGCAGCAAGGGAGAAACCTCCTACTTTTGAAGAATTGATAGGAATTTTGCTGCAAAAGGAAGAGAGGTGCGGGAATCTAAAGCCTCAGAATAAAGATTTGGCACTATGGTCAAATAAGAGATCCGTGAGAGAGAGATCAGGAGAAAGAGGTAGAGGAGGTAGTTCATCGCTGAGAGGCGGTTCGTCATAGAGAAGACTATCTCCAAGGCCGAATCAAGGTATGCAATCTAACAGGACTAATTCAAAGAGTTGTTTTTATTGTGGTCGACCTAGACATATTGCTAAATTTTGTCATAAGAAGAAGAGTGATGAGGCTAAGAATAAACCTAGAACACATTCAGGTCATTATGCAGAAAAATCTTCAAATCATGATCTTAGATTATTTATTGCTAGTGATGATATTGATGAAACCCCGAATTTTAATTCATGGGATCTTATTTATTTGTGTCTAACATTGCTTTATCTGTTGAATCAGATGATTCTGATGCTTGGTTTGTGGATTCCAGAGCATCAATACATATGACTTGTAATAAGAACTGGTATGCTAATTTTAAAGAAACACAAAATGGTGCCAGCATATATCTTGGAGATGACCACTCTCATCAGATCAAGGGATACAAAGAAATTCTTGTGAGATTACCAAATGGTACTATTCATCACATTCGAAAGGTTGTGTATGTACCAGGGATAAAGAAAAATTTGATCTTTGTATCCACCATCACAGATGAGAACTTGAAGGTTGAATTCTTCAAGAATTATTTCATAGTGAATGATCTGCTGGACCAATTCAAAACTGTTGCAACGGGACTCAGATCAGGAGGCCTATACAAACTTGATGTTACCAGCAAAGTACATCACACACTGACGTATGCAACTATGCCGCCATAGATGCTTTGGCATAAAAGGTATGGCCACATCAATCATCCTTATTTATTGTTATTACAGAAAAATAATATCGTTGAAGGACTTCCCATGTTAAAGAATGAGAATGTTGCTTGTGATGGATGTGCATTAGGAAAGATGCACAGAGATGAATTCCCCTCTAATCATGATAGGAAAAAGAGAGATGTGTTAGATCTTGTGCATATTGATGTTTGTGGGCCTATGCAGACTAGGTCTTTAGGAGGTACATTTTACTTTCTATTATTTATTGATGATTGCAAGAGATACACATGGGTTTATTTCCTTAGAAGAAAAAGTGATGTTTTCGAGTACTTTAAGGAATTCAGAACCATGGTGGAAATGAAAATAGGAAAATCCATCAAAATCCTCCGTTCAGATCAAGGGGGAGAGTATAAATCAGGGGACTTCATCAAATATTGCAAAGATCATAGAATAGTACAACAGTTTACAGTACCCCACACTCCACAGTAAAATGGAGTGGCTAAAAGAAAAAACATAACTCTGGTAGATTGTGTTGGACAACTGAGAGGGGGGGGGGTGAATCAGTTGTCACCGTGCTTAAACACTTATACTTATTTTAAACTCTTTGCAGAAACACTTAACGACATTCACAATAGTGCAGGGAAGTAAGCAATAGCATATTCAACATCAGTCACACACATGAGACACACAGAGACAGATATTTCCTGAGGAAACCCATAAAGGGTAAAAACCTCTTTTTCTTTATATGATAAGTAATATTTACATTCTTTACATTATCATACATATGAGCACCAACTCATAATGAGGTTGCAACCTCATTTTTGCAAGATACAACTTGCTGAGATCACCAACTCTCTGTTTTTTCTAGCACCCACTAGAAGGAAGCACCAACTCCCTAGTTTCTCTAGCACCAACTAGAAGGAAGCACCAACTCCCTATGTTCAAGAAGCCCACTTGAAATTTTGAGGATACCAGTCCTCCCTAGCTCCTCCCAGCCACCTTGGTTTATGAATATGAAATACTGAAACCTATTACAGTGATGTAGTGTTTAATAACAGCATACCACTGTCATCATTGTTCTGCAAGATTTTTTCTACTCAGTCTTCCACACTGTCTTCCAGCATGCATCTGCTGCCCATTCTGTTCTTCTGCCTTTTGTGCTCTATGTTCCATGTCCCTTCAATGCACCATTCCTCTACTGTGCATTTCTGCTCCTGTGCTCTACCTCCTTGCTCACACCTGAATCCTTCCCCACAACAACAACACCAATCTCTTCTTAGTTCCACATTCTGATAGTCTATGTGCTCCTTGTGCATGCAACATTCACCATTCCTCTGCATGCTCACACCACGCCAATCTCCTCCACATCTCGAGTGCTTTTCCTGATCATCATAGCAACTCTTCAGCTTCTTTGGTAGTTTTCCCCATGCATTCAACATCACTGGGTGTTCTGTCTAGATTTCTCAGCTTCTCTGGCAGTTGAGGCTCTTCGTCTTCTCTGTCTTCAAGGAGCTTATCCTTTCTATTTTCAGCTATAGACTTCAATCCCCTTCCATCTGTCAATCGACTGTATCAATAGTCCTCAATCCACTGGAAGATGCCCTGAGAATCTTCCTCTTCTTTGGCGATCACACTGAGTCCTCTTCAAGTCCTCTGGCAGAGACCATGATTTGTCTCTAGCTATTACACTTAGAAGCGCAACAGTATCCCTGCGATCTTAATCAACTTCACCTGCACCATTGGATTGAATTCATAGAATCTTGCGTTTATTTTTCCATTTCGCACTTCGGCATTTCGGGATCCACGTGGTAAAGATTTCGTTACTCTCCATGTCCCGATCCCTGAAAATCCGAAATGGAGCTAATCTGAACTGACTCCTTCCCTTCTCATGACCACTGGCGGTGACCACAGGCTATGCCAAAAGGCGTTTCATATTTCGCGAGTTTATAAACTTCATCAAGTCTGATCGACGGTTGAAATATCCATAGATCCGACGGTCCAGATCTTATCGCGATCTTGCATCTCGTGAGTTTCCACACCATGCTTCATTGACTCCAAGTTAGTGAAATTACAATCGCTTGACACTTGTCCTATGGTTCAATGGTCCATATCTGATCTTGATTCAACGACTCAGATCATATCACGATTTCGCATATCAGTATTTCGACATTCTTGTTGCAAAGTGTTTCGACACTCCAACTTTCGGTATCCGAAACCCCGAAATGGGGTTGGGTCAACGATCCACATCAAACCTTGATCTAATGGCTCAGATCATTTCGCGATTTCAGGACTCATGTGGTCGAAGTTCTTGACATCTCCATCTCCCAATTTCTGAAACTCTGAAGTGATGTAAACGTGCTGACGTCACACGTGGATTGACACGTGTTGAATAACTACCACGTGTCCGTCTGATTCGTGACTTACATGTGCCTGAAATGTTGAATCAAATTGACACTTGTCATTGCCTAGTTGTGCCATGTGTTCTAAGCTGACGTGGTTTGCTGACGTGTCTGTTTCAAGATTTTGCATTTCGTAAATTCAACATTCTTGTTGTTAAGTGTTCTTTGGAAATTCAAAGTCCCATTATTCGAAAATATGAAATGGAGTTTACTTCGGGGTTTCTCATTTTGCAAATTTAGTAGGTTAGGGAACCCCATTCCTTTGACTTCCCAGTCAGCGAAATGGTGATCTTTTGCCACATGTCCTATGGACCCAATGGTCCAGATCTTATCAAAACTTCATGGGCCTTCGTTGTGCCTGATCAATGGTCCATATTTGGCCTCGATCTAACGGTTGAGATTATTTCGCGATTTCTCATATCGCAAGTTCGAGACGTGAAAGGTTGAAGTATTTCACACCTTTGACTTTCCAGTTAGCGAAATGTTGATCTGTGTCCACGTGTCTTGCCCATAGATGGATGGTCCTCCTTCTTTCAAGATTTTGTATACTTGCTTCTCCTTGCACTTTAATGAATGTGCAAGTTCTCCCTGATCCAACGATGGTCGGAACTTATGCTCATATCTGACACCTGAGATCTTTCCTCCTCTTCTGTGCATTCTTCTTGTCTACAATCAGATCTGACAGTCCTCCTTCTTTCGGGAATTTAAATGGGATTCAACGATCACTGACGCTTCTCCTCCCGAGCTTAGGCACTGTGATCAATTCTGCGCTAATTACTCCTGAGCTTACTTTGTTCCTATTTTTCATCGATTCTTACTCTGATCTTGTCATCAATTACCTGCCTACAATCCTTTGCACATTTTCTGCCATCTTTGCTTCTGTACGTGCCATCAATGACAAGCATACACTGTCTGTAAAACATGCCAACAGATTGTGCATGTATTATGATGAAAGGTAAGTATCTCTCGAAGGAATTTTGGGATGAAGCCATAAATACTGCAGTTTATTTAAATAATAGAAGTCCAACAATGTGTCTTGATAATGTTACTCCTTTCGAAGCCTTGTATGGTTCCAAACTTGCTATTCATAATTTGAAATTATTTGGGTGTAAGGATTTTGCGCATATTCCAAAGGAGAATAGGAAGAAATTGGATGCTAAATCCATTAAATGTATTTTCATTTGGTATTGTATAGAATTCAAAGCATACAAACTGTTTGATCCATCTACTCACAAAGTATTTGCAAGTAGATATGTACTTTTCCATGAGCAAGAAGCAGGAAATCATGACAACAACAGTCATGAGGAATGGCACAAAATTCTTGATGAAGGAGTTAAATATGAGAAACAACAACCATCATAGTAGCAACCACCACAACAGTAGCCACAATCGCAGTGAAAACAACAACAACAAGAAGAAGGACTCAGTGATATGAACACTTCAAGCAGTCACAACTCACCTAGAGGCAAAGACAGATCTTCACAAAGTGGGGAGGAAGATAATCAGTTGAGAAAATATTCACAACATGTTCGGCTCCCTGAGAGGTATAGAGACTATTCCCTAATGAGTAGCATTTTAAATTTCATAGAACCCATAAGTTTTGATGAAGCAAATGAACATGATGAATGGTGAAATGCAATGGAGGAAGAATATGAATCTATAATGAAAAAAAATACTTGGGAATTGACTGAATTTCCTAAACATAAAAAGACCATTGGATGCAAATGGATATACAAACCCAAGTTTAAATCAGATGGTAGTATAGGCAAATATAAGGCTAGATTGGTTGCAAAGGGGTATTCACAAATAGAAGGTATCGATTATGCTAAAACATTTGCACCAATAACTAAATTGAATACTATCATATTGTTAATTGCTTTAGCTACAAAGTATCATTGGAAGCTACACCAATTAGATGTTAAATCTTCATTTTTGAATGGTGAGTTAAACAAGGAGGTTTACCTTACTCAACCTGAAGGTTTTGTGGAACAAGGGCAATGACAATTAGTGTGTAAGTTAAAGAAAGCATTGTATGGAGTAAAACATGCACCTAGGTCATGGTATGAGAAGATAGACTTTTTCTTTCTTCAACAAGGTTTTATGAGGAGCAAATGTGATCCAAATGTGTATACCAAATTTGATGAGCGGGGCTATATAGTATTGATTTTCTTATATGTTGATGATCTAATAATTATATGAAATCAAGAGAAATTAATTGATGAAATCAAGGAACAATTGTCACAAGTTTTTGAAATGAAAGATCTTGGTGAATTACATTACTGCCTAGGCCTTGAAGTTTGGAGAAATGCAAGCCAAACTTTTGTTTTTCAAAGTAAGTATGTCAGAGAAGTACTTAAGAGATTCAAAATGGATCAGTGTAAATATTCTATTGTTCCCATGCAACGAAATGTGAAACTTTCTTGTGATGATGGTTCGAAGGAGGTGAATGGCACTATGTATAGAAAAATGGTGGGTAGTTTGATTTATCTCACTACAACCAGACCTGATATTGCATATTTTGTGAGTGTGTTAACTTAGTTTATGGTGAAACCTCTAGAAATCCATTGGAATGCAGCGAAGGAAATACTCAGGTATCTAAAAGGAACACTTGATTATGGTATTAAAAATACTGATACATCTGATGTTGAGTTGATAGGCTACTTAGATTCTGATTGGGCTACAAATCTGGATGATTGAAGATCAACCACTGGATATGCATTTGGCATTGGATCCAGGGTTGTTTCATGGAGCAGTAAAAAGCAACCTACTATATCTTTGTCTTCTATTGAAGAAGAATATACAACCTTTTGTGCAACAACTTGTGAAGTTGTTTGGTTGAGAAGACTTCTTCAAGATGTTGGAGAAGAACAAAAGGAACCTACGATGATCAAATGTCATAATCAAAGATCAATCAAGCTGACGAATAATCCAATTTTTCATGCAAGAAAAAAACATGTTAATGCTCAGTTTCATTTTGTTAGAGAAAAGTTGCAATCTAATGAAATAGCTCTTATGTATTGTAATACATGTGAAAATGTTGTTGATATTTTCACTAATCCTCTTGGAAAGATTAAGTTTGAGTTGTTTAGGGAGATGTTTTTTGTAGGAGTCAATCCATTCTCCATTAAGGGGGAGACTTGGAAATAATGGAGCAAGAGTTAGTTGTGTAGTTGAACTCTACTTCACTTAATGTAGAGTCTAGTTTTCTATGGTTTTTTGTAACCGACTAAGTAGAGTCATTTCTTATATAATGATGTAATCATTCTTCATTGAATAATATAGATTGTGATCCTAGTCTCACCTGTGTGTTGGTTTTCTCCAAATTCTAAGTGCCTGTGCACTAGAGAACCCACCTATGTGTGTTTGGAGAAGTTTCCTTCCTATGCGCTTAAGAAGCTAGTGGGGTGTGACTAGACAAGTTTCTTGCTTGTAGGATGAAGAAAAAAGTAGGATATGACCTGCATGTGGCTGGAGAAGCTACCTGCAAAGCCAACATGAGATAGCCTATTGACCTGCTAAGAAAATAGAGAGAGTATGAAAAATAAGCCATTAAATTTCTTTGATTCTTCGGTATTAAATTGTGAAGCCTGGTTTAATGTGTAAAAAAAATGCAAGTTTTGTTAGTTGTTGTGGACCATCTTCTGACATGGATAATTTTAAACTTACCCATTCTGAAAAATTGGAAGGCACCTCCAATTATTATTCTTGTAAATAGTTTATGGAGCTCATCCTAACTAAAGTAGATGTCTATTCCATGGTAAGATAAGTGGGTAAGAAGGATATAAAGGCTTGAATTATTATCTTATTTAATTTGAGATCATGTTTGCTTGTACATAGGAGATAATGCAAGATGGATAAAGATTTATGGGACATGTTGAAATACTTGTTTGAGTCTTCAAGCATGTCATGGAAGATGTTCCTCATAATAAATTTGAACATGTGCAAGATGGATGAATGAGAAAGCATATTTTCTTGTCTTAACAGGATCAAATAAATCCACTATCAATTGCATGATAGTGGAACATGTGCAAGATGGATGAATGAGAAAGCATATTTTCTTGTCTTAACAGGATCAAATAAATCCACTATCAATTGCATGATGCAGGTGATACAATCTCAAATGAAAAAATGGTCCCTATTTCTTTAAATGGTTTCTCTATTGATTATGAAATGTTTGTGAGTAATGTTGTAGGTAGAGAAATGATGCCCTCAAAGTTGTATGACATTTTCCTATCTTAGGAGATGTGCAAGAAAGTTAAGAATACAAAATATTCAAAAGATATTGTTGGTGGAAGATAAAGAAATCCAAAAAGGGGTAGAAGAAAAGAAAAGGAGAAAAAAAACCTAGAGAGCCACTCAATGGGGGTGGGTCTTCTTCACCGAGGAGAAATATATCAAAAATCAAATTCTTCAACTGTAATTGAAAAGGTCACTTTGCAAGAGACTATCCAAAAATTAATTTTGAGGGTGAAAAGGGGCATGCTCAACATAGTGGTAGGAATGATTCCAAGGAAATTATGTTGATGGAGTTGATGAATTCTTAAAATAGTTTGAAATTTTTTCCTTATTATCTTCTCTTTCTGCTAATGATCCTCGCATGACACCACATACACAACTAGATGAAACTCTTAAATATAGATCACAAGAATCAATATTCTTGTGTGATGATCGAGCCCATGAAGTAAAAGAAATACATATTATTTCTATTCTAATTCCAAGCGAAGGTATTGTACCGATTAAGAATGGTTTGTATATTCCTGGTCTTAAAAAGAATTTGTTTCTACTAAGTGTTGTTACTAACCAAGATATGGATGTTAAGTTTGGAAAAATCAATTATACAATCATTAATCTTAAAAGATGATAACGTGATTTGCAATGGAATCGAAGATGGTGATTTATACAAATTGATTGCAAGTATTTTTTTATCAGAAGGCATTGATGCATGATGATGGATCACTTGTAGAGTAGTTGTGGCATAGAAGGTTTGGCCACCAGAACCTAGAGAACTTCAATAAAGTCCAAAAAATGGTAAGATGTATGCCACAATTTAATGTAACCAGAGGAGGTGTATGTGATGCTTATGCCATGGGAAAGTATCATAGGGATCCATTCTTCACAAATGATGAAAAAATTGTGTGGAAACCATTATAACTTATCCACTATGATGTGTGTAGATAGATGAGTACTACTTCTATTTCTGGTTTCTTGTACTTGCTTACTTTTATAGATGATGCCACTTGAAAGTGTTGGATTTATTGCATGAAACAAAAAAGTAAGGTGTTTAACAAATTTTGTGAATTTAAATCCTTTGTAGAAAATCAAATAGGTCGTAGCATCAAGATATTAAGGAGTGACCATGGTGGATTATACTAGTCTAGTGAGTTTATTTCCTTTTTTAAGAGATATAGTATCAAGAGGGGGTATTGTATTCCTTATACTCCTCAATTCAATAGACTAGCAAAAAGGACAAACAAGAGCATTTTTTAAACTGCATGGTCCATGTTATAGAAGTTTGTATGCTGTGGTTCCTTTTGGTAGAATCATGTCTTAATGTTGTGCACACATTGAACAATTGTCCTCATAAGTAATTGAGAGAAGTTACACCTAAGTAGGCATTTTCAAGAGTAAAGCCTTCTATTGATTATTTCACATTGTTTTGTTCACCAACATATTCTTATATACCTTATAATATGCATACAAAACTTGAACCTACCAAAGGAGAGGTGTGTTTGTTGGGTATGGATGTTATCTTTGATGAGTTTGGTTATAAAATGACATCTAACACTCTTGGTATGCAAGTGGATCTAGACGTGCCAAAATCCTATGATGACGCAGATGATAAAGAATGTAAAGATTCCATGAGTGATGGCATAAAAAAGGAAGAATCACATGAAGCGATTGGAGATCATGAATAACATCAAGTGGAAACAAGGGAGATAACTATGTATATAAATAGAACGGTAGAAGGATCGAAAGATAAAAACAAGCCAAATTTGTC
This sequence comes from Picea glauca, assembly GCA_000966675.3. Lineage (NCBI taxonomy): Eukaryota > Viridiplantae > Streptophyta > Pinopsida > Pinales > Pinaceae > Picea > Picea glauca. The sequence continues at coordinate 142,682 of JZKD02S0497959.1, read as the reverse complement.
TCCTCCGAAGATCTTTACAACCTAGAGTTCGAAATAGAATGTATGAAGCTAATTTTACTGCATTGATGAGTATCTTGATTGATTCCAAGCTAAGTACATTTGAGGACCTCTAAGGAGGCTCAAGTTATAGAAATTGGATTGAAACTATGCAAGAAGAATATGACAACATCATGAAAAATTGTGTTGGAAACAAATGTATCTTCAAACTGAAGCATAAAGTTGAGGGTTCCATCAAAAAGTATAAGGTAGGATTTTTGGAAAAATGCTTTAGCTAAAATCATGATATTGAATATCATAATACTTTTTCCCTTTCCTCGTATACTACCTTAAGGTACATTATTTTCTTGGCTTCAAGTTATAATTAGAGTCTTCACCAAATGGATGTGAATATGGATCTATTAAATGAAATCTTGCAGGAATAGGTCAAATATCATCTACATATGCTTATCTATACATTCTCTGTGATGGTGATAACATTGTAAATATTGTTTTGTATGTAGATGATTTTATTCTAAAAGAAAATGATTACGGTTTAATTATTTGGCAAAAAAATGAATTGTGCAATGAATTTAGAATGAAGGATTTGGGTCCCCTTCATTATGGTCATGGTTTAGAAATATGACAAGATAAAAATCAACGTGTTCTAACTCAAGCTAAATATCTTTTGGATGTCAAAAAACAATTCAAAATGAAGAATTGGGATCCTTGTACCAAAGTGGAAGTTGATGATCCAGGGGCTTCTTAGGCCCTTGTCATCCTACATTGGAATTAATACATAAATATATGTAATAAAGAAGATAAATCCAAGTAAATACATGTAACAAATGATAAATGCATAAAGAACTAGTCTCGAGCTGGTACAACCGCTCCAACCATTTACCTTATATATTGATACTCATGAACCAAGCATAAATGGTGGATTGGTTAACCTTCCCAAATAATCTCTTCCTTCTTGAGTATGTGTGTGCATTGCGTTGTTATCATGTAGTTATGTCTTGAATGACTGTGTAATCTATTAGATTACAACATTTACGTCGTTGGATAGATTGTTGCTTGCAAATAATGATGGATGATGCTTGCGCGTGGATATCACTTTCTTTGATTACTCATCGATGTTGCTCACTGGTTGATTTCCTATAGATTAAAGATTTTCACAGAACATGGATGCTGATAAAGAAGAGATGGAAAAACTGTTCAATAATCTATGTAGATGATGTTTCTTTTCTTATGGATGTTGCTCGCATAAAGATAACCTATGCAAAGAAACCAAGACGCAAATCATAGTTCATAGATGTTGCTCGTAGATGAAAAGATTTCTTGTTGCTTCCGCCGAGATGCCACTCATATAAACCAATAATGAAGATTTTTTGATCTTGAGTATGCCCGTGAAAAAAAATGAGGTCCTCGGTGGAGCGCCAATAACCCTACTTCAAAAAGTTAGGGGGAGATATATACGACTAATTATGTTAACGACTAGCAGACTCCACGATACGTTGCCCAAAGGATTTTGTGAAACCTACAACAATGTCATTGAGAATGAGTCAAATCCCTTGTGGAAATTCATTTGAGGTCGAAGGTATGTTTTTTGGTCGGAGTCGAAGTCAAGCGCTTCATGAAATTCTGGATTTTGGTCGAAGTCGATCGAGAAAACACCATAGTCGTGGCCTTTGCCAAGGTCGAGGGTTCCATTATAGCTCTCCATCAAAGTGAGAATATTGAGGCTGGGTCGAGGTCGGTTCAAAATCGACTAATGTAAAGGATGAATTTTCGTGTCTCTTCACAATTTTTTCCTCAATACTCGTTAGAGAAAAGAATATTATCAGAAAGAGCCCATCTTGCACCCTGCGCTCACTTTCCGTGGGGTATTTATCGAACCTTGATGGCACGGGCTAGATAGATTGAAAAAAATGTGATGATGGACGTGGATGCTAGCCTAAGATAGAGGATTCAAATCTATGCGATGAAGTATAATAAAATAATATGTTGTTGAACTTTGAAGATCGACCGAAACGACTAAAGCCAAGATCGACCAATTGAAGCTCGTAAAATATACAAGTATGAATGACATGGGATATGATATGTATTTCAGTAGATAGTCATATTTTTTGTTGACCATCTCTCAAAACAATAACTTATTATTTTCACCTACTGCTCCAGACTTGAAGCTTAGACGATTTCATACGGATCAAGTACATAAACGCTCTTACTTTTGATCGAGTTTATGTGAGCGCATGAGCATTGTCTACATTGACTGATAGTTCTCAAAGAGGTTGATTGGTGTTATCACTTTATGGAACCGTTAGTGAGATATGGTACTTGTCAGAAAATAAATACAAAGCTAAGTGTCAAAACCCTAGGTGTCTAAAATCCTAGGTTAACTTGATCCGTGTTTTCACACCATTTTGTTTATCAATCACTTGTCTTCCGTGCAGTTCACATTTTGTCTTTTCTTCCTTGATCTTCGCTTCCTTCCATAACCAAGGGACAACAAGCCCCCAACACTCACCTCTGACTCATCCCGAGGCACTTCAAGTTTGAAATTTATGTTTCACTTCGACTTCAGACTGCGCAGGGCAGCCTTTGCTTTCTGCTCTCTCCCTCCCCGTTGTGTGCAGACTGTTTTATTTTGTGTCTGGTACCCAGTTTCAGCTGCACCTAGTACCTAGACCCTTTTCCTTATACTTTTAGTGAGATATGCGAGACAACTCGTTATCATAGTATAGTTTCAACTGGCTCTCGTTCACCAAACCTTCCTTCCATTCTCGAGTCAAAGTCTTCAACTGCACAACTCCTGCTTCTATAACATAGGCAACCTCATATGGCCCAATCCAATGCATCCTGAACTTCCCTGGATGCTTCATGAACTTACTGTACTAGATTTCCTTGCTTGAAGTCTTTCTTCTTGATGTGCCTATCACGATGGGCCTTTTCTCTTTCTTTCTGAACCTGCTGGTGAAATCCTACAATAAATATGTCTTCTTCCAGCTCGACCAACTGCGTGAACCTCTCTTGAATAGCGCCAGTTTCATCCATATCTGTAAAGGCTACAATTCTCAGACTAGGAACCAAATATTTCATGGGTACAACTGCTTCTAGACCATAGACCAATTTAAAGGGGGTCTGCATGGTCAGTTTCTTGCAAGTGGTTCTATAGGCCCATAGTACTCTCAAATCTCAGTCATCACTGTTCACACTGCATATCTTTGTCAGCGTTGTCTCCAAGTTCTTATTGAATGCTTCAACTGTCCCATTTACTTGTGGATCATAGGGCATGCTCTTCTAATGATGAACTTCAAATTCTTGAGTCAAGGCTTCAATAGTCTTGTTAATAAAATGTGTGCCTAGTTCGCTCATAAGGATATTTGGGCATCCAAACCTAGTTATGATATCATCAAATATGAATCGCTTAGTTGTAGTTGCACTACAGTCCTTAACTGCTCTTGCTTTTTCCCATCTAGTCAAATACTCTATCGCAGTGATTATTTATCTAGCTCATGTACACTTCCCTGGTGGGTTGATAGGTCCCACGAAGTCAATGGATCATTTCTCAAATGCCTGTAAGGTCAGCCGAGGTACTAAATGCATCTCATCTCTTCTAGACGTTTTCCAACTCTTTGACATACATCACATGCCTTATAATATTTTTTAGCATCTTTGTGTAGAGTAGGCCACCAAAGGCCAACCCTAAGAATCTTCTACGTTGTTGTTTTCCCTACGTAGTGTCCTCCTACTATGCCTTCATGTGATTTTGTGATGATCAATGGTCTCTATGCTTCCATAACACACCTCCTCAATATCTCATCACTTCCCATCTTGTATAGTTGTCTAGCCATAAGTGAAAAATTTGTAGCGCGCAGTACCAACAGTTTCTTCTGAATAATTGTATAGTCATTAGGTGCCAGTCCTATTGATAGGAACTAGACTATCTCTGTGAAGTGATTATCAACCTTCCTGATGGCCAGCAACTATGCATATGGTAGTGTATCCTCCAAACTAGTAGGCTCTTCTCCATGTTCCAACCTCGACAAGTGGTCATGAATTTTGTTCATTCTTCTTGACATAACCATGATCTCAAAATCATATTCCTGAAATAGCAGAAGCTATCTTCATATTCTTCCCCCCAACAATTGCTTGTTGACTAGGTATTTCAGCGTAGAATGATCAGTAAACATTTTAAAATGTCCTCCCAACAAATAGTGGTGAAACTTCTGCAGTGCATACACCATGGCTAACCTTTCTCTTTTAGTGGTGGTGTAATTAATCTCAGCTATTGATAGCTTCCAGCTAGCAAAGGCTAATGGGTGGTCAATGTCTCCAGCTCTCGGTTGTGCTAACACTGCTCCTAATGCAATAGAAGATGCATCGACATGCACGTGAAATTCCTTACTCCAATCTGGGAAAACCAGAATGGGTGTAGTAACCATTTTTTGTTTTAGTGTGTCGAAGCTTTGTTGGCATTCTTTTGTCCAATGAAACTGACAATATTTCTTTAAAAGTTTCTCCATGGGTGTTGTGATCTATGCATAGCCTTTAATGAACTTCCTATAGTATCCAGCGTGTCCCAGTGAAGTACGTCACTGTTTGACTGAAGTAGGGGGGGGTAGATCAACTATAATGACAATCTTAGATGGGTCTACCAGCAGTCCCTGTTTACACACAATATGCCCTAACAACACTCCAACGGGTGAAAAGAATATGCAATTCTTCAAGTTCAAGGAAATCTCACACTGCCTGCACTCATCCAATATTAGTCTTAAACATTCAATATGATTTTGTAATAATCTAAAAACAGTCCAATCATCAAAATATGCTTCCAAGAATTTATGTAAAAACTCCTTGAATGCTTCGACCACCACCCTGGAAAAGATGGTTGGTGCATTCTTCAATCCAAATAGAATCACTGTATACTGGTAGGATCCCCATTATGTTGAAAATGTGGTCTTGTGGCGATCTTCCTTGGCAATCTGGATCTAATGGTATCCTAAGAATCCATCTATGAAAGAATATACCTCCCATCCTTTGACATTATCTAACACTTCGTCACAGAATGGAGTAGGGAATGGGTCTTCTTGTCTTGTACTACCATAGGGTTAATCCACTCCGACTCTTCAACAGGTTTTATGATTCCTTCTTCTAACATTCTATCAAGCTTAATATTCACTTTCTCCTTATATTTAGGGTTCAATCTGTAGGGTTTCTATTTGATTGGCCTTCCATCTAGTTTCAAACGGATCCTCATCTCTCCCATGGGCCCTTTAATACCCTTCATATCAGTGAACTTGGTTGGAAACAAGTCCTAATATTCATGCAGTAATTCTGTGATCTTGTCAATAGTGGCAACATCCCAATAATCTCCAACATTTGAAAGTTTTTGTGTCTGCTCTATTCCAATGTTGACTTTTTTTTATTTTAATTGACTGTACAACAAAAGGTAGTTCGACTCCTAGTCCTTCTACATCTCTTTGTCCTTTTAATTTTCCTAGGATCATCGTCTTCATCAACATTGATATTGTAACAACCTTGCAATTTCTGGAGAGGCACATTCCATTCATCCTCTTCTTGCTCCCAAGGGAGGCTAGGTGCCTCCTCAAATAATTTCTCTCTTACAACCTGTAATGCTTGATCCACTATAGGATATTGGTTGTTAAACAAAAATTTAGTTACAGAGTTCCAGGTCATACCTTCCCAATCTGTAGTGATGAGGCACAATCCTTCTTAAACAAGTTCGCAAGAGGAACTTCTATGAACGCTCTCCCACTGTGCGTATGTCCAGCCTCTATGTCGTTGTTGTTGTCTGAGTTCTTGAACATTAGCCTCTTCCAATCCAACCAACTATTGTATCTTCAATATATTCTTCTCATGCAATAACATCTTAATCTAACTTCAAAAAGTGTAAAATTTTTTCTCTGGGTCCCTTAAAGAAATACCTCTCGGCTTGGCTATATGGCTCTACTCTGTCAACAACAAACTCAGTGATATACCCTCCAATGGTACTATCAAACCAATGATTTACTGCTCTTGACACAACGTTATCAACTCTCTTAACCTTCTTGATCAACGCCAACGTCCAAACCACAGGTGGTCTAGATCTGATCTCAAGTTGGGTGTCTTCTAACCTAGATAGACACTCGTATAGCTCCTCGTGGATTCCTCCAAAGAAAATCTTGTGTATATCAATAAAGATATATCTTCCCAACCAATCCTTTATATTAAGATTAGGGTTCTTGTTCTGGGCTTCAACGAAGTCATTTTCTTGATTTTCTATCTACTTATGAATCTCTGTCTTCGATGGAAACCACCTTGACATTCCCCCAAGAATATTATTGTCCTGGCAACAGAACCATTTGTTGGCATAGGGGCAGACCCGAGGTTCAGCTCTAACAGTGCACCAACAAGCCCTAACTATTGGCCCTTTCAGCAACATCTGTGAAGTAGATGCAGTCTCACCCGAAGTAGCTATAGGGGATTGCAGGACATAGGTGTCTACAACCACAAGAAATGCAGAGTGGATTCACAACAACAACACACAACCACCTAGTTATTCTTTACCTTCCTTAAACCTACTACACAAGTTATATTTCAAATCTAACACAATATCACAATATGAACATATCAGATGAAAAAGAACACAACATCAATCACACATAACACAAGATACACGTAGTTCACTTCCACCCTGGGGCTACGTTCACAGAACTGTTCTTTATAAGATATTAAGATGAAAGCATAATGTTCATATCTGTGCTCTTAGCTAGAAGATCTTCTATCTTTCTCTTTGTCTTCCCTCCGTGCGCACCTAACTGTAGGGTTGATCTTCGCACGTAGCTGCAGGGTTGATATTCACACCCAACTGAATATCTTACAATACAGAAGGCCCTCACACACAACACTTCTCTCTCACATAGTAGTACTCCCTCAATCACACAATAACAATGAGCTCTCAACCAACTCAGCACCAACCCATCCCAGGTCCTTTAGACCTTTATTTATACATTACAATACCTCTCGGACACCCTTAGGTCGAAACCTAAGTGTCAAAACCCTAGATACAAAAACCCTTGGTGTCTAAAACCCTAGGTCAACTTGACCCATCTGTTTAGGGCTTCACTAGCCTATCTTTACTTCCTTCTTGCACGGTCCTCCAAAGAATCGGACAATGGCTTTTTTCTCTTGCTGAGTTGTTCACGATCCGTGTTCCTTGTTGATCTGTCATCCTCAATCTCCTCGTCCAATGAATTGCTTTCTCTTACTTCACACCGTCTTTTCTTCTCTTTTACTCACTTCGACCCATTATTAGTCACTGTGTCTTCCGTGCAGTTCACATTTTGCCTTTTCTTCCTTGATCTTCTCTTGCTTCCATAACCAAAGGCCAACATTAACCATCATATTCTTATATACCTTATGATATGCGTACAAAACTTGAACCTACCAGTAGAAGAGGTGTGTCTGTTGGGTATGGTGATGATCATTGGGGATATGTAATTTTTATTCCTAGTGAAAGAATAACCATATTTTTTAGGGATGTTATTTTTTATGAATTTGGTTATAAAATGACATCTAACACTCTTGGTATGCAAGTGGAGGGAGACGTGCCAAAATCCTATGATGAAGGAGATGATAAAGAATGTAAAGATTCCATGAGTGATGGCATAAAAAGGGAAGAATTAGATGAAGGGATTGGAGATCATGAATAAAATCAAGTGGTAACAAGGGATATGACTATGTATATAAAGAGAATGGTAGAAGGCTCAAAAGATTAAAAAAAAGCCAAAATTGTCTTCGTCGATGAGATCTTTACAACCCAGATTTTGAAATAGAATGTATGAAGCTAATTTTACTACATTGATGAGTATCTTGATTGATTATGAGCTAAGTACATTTGAGGAGGCTTCAAGTTCTAGACAATGGCTTGAAGCTATGCATGAAGAATATGACAACATCATGAAAAATTATGTGTGGGATTTAGTTCCACTTCCTGAAGGAAAGAAAGTCATTGGAAGCAAATGTATCTTCAAACTGAAGCATAAAGTTGATGGTTTCATCGAGAAGTATAAGGTAAGATTTTTGGAAAAATGATATTGAATATCATGATACTTTTTCATATGTTGCGTGGTTTACTACCATAAGGTATGTTATTTCCTTGGCTTCAAGTTATAATTAGAATCTTCACCAAATGGATGTGAATATGGATTTATTAAATGAAATCTTGCAGGAATAGGTCTACATACAATAGTGACATGGATTTGAAGTTCGTAGTAAAGAGGATCTTCTATGCAGGTTAAAGAAGGCCTTGTACAGTCTTAAACAAGCTCCTCGTGCATGGTACACTCAAATTGATGAGTGGTTTCAAGGAAAAGGAGTAAAGAAATAATCTACAAAAGCTTATCTATACATTTTGTGTGATGATGATAACATTGTAACTATTGTTTTGTATGTAGATGATCTTATTCTAAAAGGAAATGATGATGGTTTAATTATTTAGCTAAAAAATGAATTGTGCAAGAAATTTGAAATGAAGAATTTGGGTCCCTTTCATTATGATCATGATTTAGAAATATGGCCGGATAAGAATAAACTTGTTCTAACTTAAACTAAATATTTTATGGAGGTCTTAAAACAATTCAAAATGAAGAATTGTAAACCCATCTCTACATCCATGGATCCTTGTACCAAACTACAAGTTGATGATCCAAGTGAAGAAGTGGATGTGTTGTGGGGATTTCTTAAGCCCTTGTCATCATACATTAGAATTAATACATAAATTTATGTAATAAAGAAGATAAATTCAAGTAAATACATGTAACAAATGGTAAATGCATAAAGTAACTAAACTAGTGATTAGTTAGAGCCAGTAGTGGATTGGTTAACCTTTCCAAATAATCTCTTCTTTCTTGAGTATGTGTGTTCATTGTGTTGTTATCATGTAGTTCTCTCTTGAATGACCGTGTAATCTATTACATCACAACATTTATGTCGTTGGCTCCTCTATTCGACTATGTGACAACAGCAGTGGATGGGGGTTGGTCTGAACCTGAAGAAGATGGAGAGATAATCGACTAAGTGACAACAGCAATGGATGGGGGTTCGTCTGAACCTGAAGAAGATGGAGAGATAAGAGGATACATTGTTGCTTGCAAATAATGATGGATGATTCTTGCTCGTGGATATCGCTTTCCTTTGATTACTCATCGATGTTGCTCACTGGTTGATTTCCTATTGATTAAAGATGTTCACAGAACATGGATGTTGCTAACGAAGAGATGGAAAAACTGTTCAATAATCTATGTAGATGATGTTTGTTTTCTTATGGATGTTGCTCGCATAAAGATAACCTATACAAAGAAACCAAGACGCAAATCATAGTTCATAGATGTTGCTCGTAGATTACAAGATTTCTTGTTGCTTCCGCTGAGATGCCACTCATATAAAACAATAATGAAGAATTTTTTATGTTCAATATGCCAGTGAAAGAAGATGAGGTCCTTAGTGGAGCGCCAATAACCATAATTCAAAAAATTAGGGTGAGATATATATGACTAATTATGTTAACGATTAGAAGACTCCACGATTCGTTTCCCAGGGGGGTTTGTGAAACCTACAAGAATGTCATTGAGAATCCATGCTCCGTTCGAAGTCAAGCGCTTCATGAAATTCTGGATTTTGGTCGAAGTCGATCGAGGGTTCCATGAAATTCTGGATTTTGGTCGATAGTCGCGGCCTTTGCCATGGTCGAGGGTTCCATTATAGCTATCCATCGAAGTTGAGAATATTGAGGCTGGGTCAAGGTCCATTCAAAATCGACTAATGTAAAGGATGAATTTTCGTGTCTCTTCACAATTGTTTCCTCAATATTCGTTAGAGAAAAAATTATTATCAGAAAGAGCCCATCTTGCACCCTGCGCTCACTTTTCGCTGGGGAATTATCGAACGTTCCTTGATGGCACGGGCTAGATAGATTGCAAAAAATGCGATGATGGACGTGGATGCTAGCGTAAGATAGAGGATTCGAATCTATGCGATGAAGTATACTAAAATAATATGTTGTTAAACTTTGAAGATCGACCGAAACGACTAAAGCCAAGATCGACCAATTGAAGCTCGTAAAATCCACAAGTATGAATGACATGGGATATGATATGTATTTCAGTAGATAGTCATATTTTTTGTGTACCATCTCTCAAAACAATAAATTATTATTTTCACCTACTCCTCCACACTTGAAGCTTAGACGATTTCAGACGGATCAAGTACATAAAAGCTCTTACTTTTGATCTAGTTTATGTGAGCACATGAGCATTGTCTGCATTGATTGATAGTTATCAAAGGCGTTGATTGGTGTTATCACTTTATGGAACTGGGTGTTATCACTTTATGGAACTGTAAGTGAGAGATGGTACCTGTCCTTCAGAAATAAATACAAAGCTAACCAATTGTCGAGCCATAAAAAAGTCAACTTGGATAACTAGTCGTCGACTAGATTTGACCAATCTCCAACGTCCTAAAAATGTTGAGAAAAGTGGGTGCAATCATTTGTTAAATGGGGTCGACACTATCCGTTGCAAATGGAGGAGGTACAGTAAGATAACTTTCGTCCAATGGTGGAAGATTCCAAATCGACCAGTTGACAGTCGAAACATCCAACTGGTGTTCGGATCATAAGAGAGGCACCGACTTACCTTTCAAAAAGCGAGTCGACTTAGTGGCCAAAACCCTACCGAGCCTCTCGTCGGAGCATTTTTTGTGCACAAGAATTGAAAGGCACGAGAAAATCTGGAATACCGCATGTTGGTCCAGGGAATTTCTGCTAGTAACACTAATGTGAAAGAGATAGTCGTTGAAGTCTTCAACTCGACCTAACACCGCCTGATCCTTCTCGATGAATGCTGAGAAAGAATGTTGAATTGAACTAAACTATGAGGTAATTGCTCAATCAGAACACCAAAAAAATATGAGCCTCAGGAGATGTGCAAGGTTGATAGATTAAGTGTACCATCATTATTACAACACATGAAATGTGTACAGGCATCAAAGAAAATGGCATTGCCACTGTTGTTAAATATAGCTATCAGATTTCAGGTTGTGGGTAGGGATCGAACACTTAGAATTTGGAGAAACAATCTCTTATTATTCAATGAGCACAATTACATCATTATATAATTACATCATTATATAGGACTATAGGACTTCAGTCTTCTTAGAGGGTTTATTATTTCCAAGTCTTTCCCTTAATGGAAAATGAATTGACTTCTACACCTAACATCTCCCTAAAAAGCTCAAACTTAATATTTCCAAGAGGCTTAGTGAAAACATCAACAGTATTTTCACAAGTATTACAATACATAAGATCTATTTCATTGGACTACAACTTTTCTCTAACAAAATGAAACTGAATATCAACATGCTTTGTCTTTGCATGATAAATCGGATTATTCGTCAGCTTGATTGAACTTTGATTATCACATTTAATCATTGTAGGTTCCTTTTGTTCTTCTCCAACATCTTGAAGAAGTCTTCTCAACCAAACATCTTCATAAGTTGTTTCACACAAGGCTTTATATTCTACTTCAATAGAAGACCAATATATTTAATACCATAATCAAGTGTTCCTTTTAGATACTCGAGTACCGCCTTTGATGCATTCCAATGGCTTTCTAGAGGTTTCGTCATAAACTGACTTAACACACTCACAAAGTATGCAATATTAGGTCTGGTTGTGGTGAGATAATTCAATCTACACACCATCTGTCTATACATAGTGCCATTCACCTCCTTCGAACCATCATCACAAAAAAGTTTCACATTCTACTGCATATGAACAATAGAAGATTTACAGTGATCCATTTTAAATCTCTTAAGTACATCTCTGACATACCTAGGCAGTAATGTAACTCACCAAGATCTTTCATTACAAAAACTTTTGACAATTGCTCCTTGATTTCATCAATTAATTTCCCTACATTTCCCGTAATTATTAAATCATCAACATATAAGGAAATCAATACTATATACCCCTGCTCATCAAATTTGATATACAGATTTGGATCACTCTTGCTCCTCATAAAGCCCTGTTGAAGAAAGAAAGAGTCTATCTTCTCATACCATGACCTAGGTGCCTATTTTAATCCATACAATGCTTTCTTTAACTTACACACTAAGTGTTCTTGCCCATGTTCCACAAACCCTTCAGGTTGAGTAAGTTAAACCTCCTCCTTTAACTCACCATTCAAAAATGAAGATTAGCATCTAGTTGGTGTAGCTTCCAATGATACTTTATAGCTAAAGCAATTAACAATTTGATAGTATTCAATTTAGATATATGTTTTTGAATACCCCTTTTCCACTAGTCTAGCCTTATATTTGTCTATACTACCATCTGATTTAAATTTGGGTTTGTATATCCATTTGCATCCAATAGAATTTTTATGTTTAGGAAATTCAGTCAATTCCCAAGTATTGTTTTTCATTATAGATTCATATTCTTCCTCCATTGCATTTCGCCATTCGTCATGTTCATTAGCTTCATCAAAACTCATGGGTTCTATCACATTTGAAATGCTACTCATTAGGGCATAGTCTCTATACCTCTCACGGAGCCGAACCTGTCATGTAGATCTTCTCAACTGATTATTTTCCTCCCCACTTTGTGAAGATATGTTTTCACCACTAGGTGAACTCTGACTGCTTAAACTGTCCATGTCACTATCACCGAGTCCTTCTTGCTGCTACTATTGTCGCTGCGATAGTCGCATCAGGTTTCTCTTTAGTTCCCTTTGCAATGGTCGAGACACCATAGCCCTCCATCAGGATCTACATTTTGAATTTTCAGTTAATGAAATTCATGCCATCTAATTTCTTGGCTTCGTTGAGGTAGGTCTCTACAAGAGGATTCGTCATCGCTGCAAGATATTCTCTGCAAGTGAATCACCAAGAATGGCCTGGAGAAGTATTCCTCAAGAACAATGGGTGCATAAATTCATCAACACATTGGACACAACGCCTATCAATTGGTATCTTCAAGAATAACTATGCCTCACCACTTCAGATTGGTACGGTATCACTCAAAACTTTATAGCTACTTTTTCATTTGAAAGACAGTATCCTTCAGTAGATCAAGCGCTACAGGTTATCAGACATAAAGTCTTTGAGGAGGCACCTAACCTCCCTGTGGAGAAAGAAGAGGATGAATGGACTGCACCTCTTCAGAAACTGCAAGGATGTTACAATATCGATGTCGATGAAGACGATGATCCTAGGAATGTGAACATCGCAGAAACGGAAGGACAAAGAGATGTAGAAGGACCAAGAGTTGAACTACCTTTCATTAGATAGTCGATCAAAATCAATAAAGTTAATATTGGAACAAGGCAAGCACCTAAGCTTGCTAATGTTGGGGATTACTGGGATGATGCCACCATTGATAAGATCACATAATTACTACATGAATATCAGGACTTGTTCCCAACCAAGTTCACTGATATGAAGGGCATAAAAGGGCCCATGGGAGAGATGAAGATCCCCTTGAAACCAAATGTGAGGCTAGTTAAACAGAGACCCTACAGATTGAATCCCAAATATAAGGAAAAAGTTAAGATTGAACTAGACCGAATGTTGGAAGCAAGAATCATAGAACCTGTGGAGGAGTTAGAATGGATTAGTCCTATGGTGGTACAAGATAAGAATATAGGAGAGATCAAGATCTGTCTAGATCTCAAAAACATGAATGATGTATGTTTGCATGACACATTCCCTACACTATTTCCAGACGAAGTGTTAGATAATGTAGGAGGACAAGAGGTATATTCCTTTACAGATGGATTTTCAGGTTATCACCAGATCAATATTGCCAAGGAAGATTCCCATACGACCACATTTGCATCAAAATGGGGTTCCTACCAGTACACAGTGATGCCTTTCAGATTGAAGAATGCACCAGCCATCTTTTCGAGGGTGGTGGTCGAAGCATTCAAGGAGTTTTGGAAGCCTATTTTGATGATTGGATTGTTTTTAGCTTATTACAAAATCATATTGAATGTTTAAGACTAATGTTGGATAAGTGCAAACAATGTCAGATTGACCTAAATCTGAAGAAGTGCATCTTCTTTTCACCCTTTGGAGTGTTGTTGGGTTATATTGTGTGCAAGTAGGGGTTACTGGTAGATCTATCCAAGCTTGACATTATTGTTGATCTACCCCCTCCTACTTTAGTTAGATAGTTGCGCACTATGCTAGGACATACTAGATACTACATTAAGTTAATTAAGGGATATGCACAGATTAAAGCACCCATGGAGAAGATTTTGAAGAAATATTTTCAGTTTCAATGGACAAAATAATGTCAACGAAGATTCGACACACTGAAACAAAAAATGGTTACCGCGCCTATTTTGGTTTTCCCAGATTGGAGCAAGGAATTTCATGTGCATGTCGATGCATATTCTATTGCATTAGGAGCAGTGTTAACACAACCAGGAGCAAGAAATATTGACCACCTATTATCCTTTGCTAGCATGAATCTCTCAACAACTGAGATAAATTACACCACCACTAAGAGAGAAGGTTTATCCATGGTGTACACGCTGCAGAAGTGTTTTCACTACTTGTTGGGAGGCCACTTCAATATTTTCACTAATAATGATAGGCAGCGGTTGGTTCAATCATAGATGAGAGTGTTAGGTCCATTTTCTCTGGTGAATAGATTCTTCTTTTAGTCTCAACTCCTGCATCTTCATTTTCGATAATCTGATATGAAGGAATATTCTTATGCACTCATCTGCTAGGTGTCTTTGGAGGCACTTATTGAACTTTCTCTTCTACTTCTTTCAAATCCTGTTCATCCTCCCCTTCTACTTCTTTTTCATCTTCTATTTCTTCTTTGTAAATTTGTTCCATTGATTCATTTTCTTCTTCCTTTATTTCTTGTCTACTTGTTTCATCAATTATTACATTGATGCTTTCCACAACAAAGGCCTATCATGATAGGCACATCAAGAAGAAATCATTTAATAAAGGAGATCTGGTATTGGTATATGGCAATAAGTTCATGAAGCATCCAGGGAAGTTCAGAACACATTGGATTGGGCCATATGAGGTTGCTCATGTCATAAAATGAGGAGCTACGCAGCTGAACACTTTTAGTGGGGAATGAAAGGAAAGATTGGTTGTAACGACCCTTGATTATTAAGTGTAATTAATTTAATAATATAATCCTAAAAGTTTAGCTAAATTATAATTATGTCTTAAAATAACATTTCTAATTGATTATTATTAATGAATTAGTCATGATGGTTAATGATTCATTTAAATATTAATTAATTCATTAATTAATTAAGTATTAAATAAAAGGGTGGAGAATAAAATATAACATTTAAATCAAGTTACGTATACAAGAAGGGATCACATAAGGATCCCGAGAAGATAAATAATTAATGAGAATGGATAAGGGTAATTAAATGGAGGGATAATGAATTTAATGCAAGGTGGAGTGTTGGTGAAGGGGGAGGATAAGGAAGGAAGGAAGGGTTGGAGGGGATCATTCTACGGAGGACTGTTTTTCTTGCTATGGGCAGAGAGCCGAGAGGGGATGAGAGATGGGTGTGCTCAGATTGAGGCATGGGATTTTCTGGTTGTGAGATATTGATCAGGCAGAGGCCGGGTTGCTAGAGGTTTTGGGCTCGGAGGGCCAGGATATCCGTAGATATCCTGGAGCTAGGTCATTTTTCTAGCTGGCAGGGTGGACAATAGTTTTGGGAAATTTTTTTGTGTTTGCAACAGGACTGGACTTGTAGCAGGTAGCAGGAGAGCAGCAGTAGCAAGGCAGCTGGCAACGGAACTTAGCATCAGAACCAGGTAACCTGTTAAATTATGGATTTATTTTATTCTGCTATGAAGTCTTTAATATTTGATGAATCTAAATTGCTGAAGTCGCTGGTATGAATATCAATAATGCTCAATAGGTTTTGCCTTAGTTAAGAAATAAATTGTTGATAATGATATTTATATATAAATATGGGCATTACAATTGGTATCAGAGCCCGGTTGAAACACTGGAGCCTTAAGGGCCAAGTTCCCAGCGCTAAGACGAACCTGCAAAAAAAAATAAAATGCAATAAGAATTAAGTATCTAATATAATTGCACAACATCAAACTGATTGTAACCCTGCACATCACCATTATATATATAATTATCCTGATAACCATATAGAGGAATTGGAGATACAAGGGTAATAAGATCTTTCAAGTTTCAAATATGATCTACTGTGATCCGCTAGGATGGTCTCTTTAATAGTTTAAAATTGACCTCTTTGAGAAGTTGATTTGCGGGATTTTTCCTCGCCCTTCTATTACTGAGGGCAGAGGTGTACCACTATCATCCTAGCACCTATAATCCCTAGATCTGGAGGAGCCCCCTCTCCTCATCCTCTCTCACCAGAACCGGTCCCCCACAAGCAAGAGCATCTAGAGCGGCGAAACCAAAAACGAACGAAGAACACAAAAAAACACCACACCCTGGAACCTGGCCCAGGAATCATCATCAATCACTCGGTTGGATCACACCCACGTGTCAGATCATTAAGGTCAAGCAAGGTCAGGCAAGGTCGAAATCACTAGGATGAGGAACGGAGTGATCGAAATGGGAGCAATAATGTAAGTAGGTAAGCGAGCAAGTAATGCCAGATCATATATCTCGTCGTTATACCCGTCAAGAAGAGAGTCGAATATGCACAAAAAGAGCAAGGTTCAATAAAATACAGATAAGATCAGAATAAATACATATTTAGGCTGAGAATAAAAGAATGAAGGTAGGAAGGAAACAGATAGGTGTACCACTATCATCTTGGCAGACGGTGGCGCATTCCACCCATCAACTATTCTCCTTGGTGATGCAACAAATTTCCAAATTGTATGCATCCACAAGTCCCAGCTGTGAGAATGAATAAGGAAAGGTTAAAAGTACTTGCGCTACTTGCAATTCCAAACCCAAAACACCCAAGTTTATAGCTCCTCCCATTCATCAATCTGCCATGCTATAGCAAATAACCTAAAAGTAAATATCCAGTCTGTTCAAGTAAATTATACAAATCAAACAAGCTAAGAAAAAAATCAGTACATGCATGTCAAAAAAAAATTGAACCAGGAACAACCAAGAGTTCACGATTAGCATGAAATTCCAGGTACTGCAACATCGCTGCAAAAGATGGGCAATTGACTATTGCTTAAATAACAACTCAGCAACAAACTAAGTATAACATGTGGCATTGCACGATGAAGATACATGATATCCTTCCATGAAAGATTCATAAAGAGACACTGAATTTGGAAACTGGGTCAATCAAATATTCGAGAGAGGTAGGATGAAGTCATTCCCATGAGCAGAAAGCCTTGAAAGAAAAGGCATACTGCAAGCTACATTTGTTCTGGGTATTAATGGAAAA
>JZKD02S0497959.1:78984-119287 GCA_000966675.3 Picea glauca | reverse complement strand
GCTAAACTATAATTATGTCTTAAAATAACATTTCTAATTGATTATTATTAATGAATTAGTCATGATGGTTAATGATTCATTTAAATATTAATTAATTCATTAATTAATTAAGTATAAATAAAAGGGTGGAGAATAAAATATAACATTTAAATCAAGTTACATATACAAGAAGGGATCACATAAGGATCCCGAGAAGATAAAGAATTAATGAGAATGGATAAGGGTAATTAAATGGAGGGATAAGGAATTTAATGCAAGGTGGAGTGTTGGTGAAGGGGGAGGATAAGGAAGGAAGGAAGGGTTGGAGGGGATCATTCTATGGAGGACTGTTTTTATTGCTATGGGCAGAGAGCCGAGAGGGGCTGAGAGATGGGTGTTGACGCAACCTGCCCTCGGCAACAAGCCGATCTCACCAGGACCTTCTTTCTCTCACCGGCCCGAAGAGTCAAATACTCTTCCAACTCCTCTCAAGAGCTCTCTCTACCCACAGCACTCCTCCGACGATCTCCCCTTTCACTCCTTGGGAAATCAGGATTCGCGATATCGCGAGTCTCGTGAGCACGGTTCACATGCAATTCAAAACCCCGAACCCCGATGGGTCACTGGGTCCACGCTTTCCACTCCTGTCGGGGATTTCCCTATCGGGAAATCGCTATCCGCGATGTCAACAACTTGAACTGACAATCCCCGATGCCCGATATGCCTATCTTCGACGCACGTGTGAACTTGGACCTTCTGCCTTCGAACTCCGGTAAAGCTCCCACTGTAATCCCCTAAGTCGTGTGGCCCCACACTGCCACGTCACCGTCGAGATTTCACGGATCGCGAATCCATGATCCAAGTTTTCCTTGATGTTGAAAACCCCGAACGTCGAATTCCTGACCTCCCGGGATCTCGCACCACCTGTCTCATCGCGATCAATGGCTCCGGTTGATTCGGGAAATCACGACTCTCAAATTCAACGAGTCCATGCCACACCTCATCAACCGCCGAATGTCGATATGCGATGGCGCTTGGGTTAACTTCCCCACAGCTTCTACACGATCTAACGGTCAGTGGGATTTCGCGAGTCTCCACAGCGATCCCTGGCCCTCAATTCCCCTCCTTAAGGATTTTTCTTGTTCCTGAAACTCTGCCCTATTTGGAACTTCTCCTGGGTCTGTTCCCACAATATTCGCAAGGAACTATCCCTCCTGAGCTTTGCCAACTTTGACCCCATCAAATACTTTCGCGCACACTTCCTGTGCTCGACCTCCAACAACTCTCAAAGTGTTGGAATCACCCGGAATCTGTGCACTCGCAACCACAGTAATCCCTGCCTTCTTTTGCTAAAACAAACTGCTGAGACTTCTACTTCACTTGCATTCTCCTGCACGGCTCCAATGACCCAATTCAACTTCTGGGAAGATGAGAATAAGAGTTAACGGTCTGGCCTCATCAACGCACTCTATGCGGATGAATTCGACTGAACTCTGTGCAGGAATCTCCTGACTCAGACAGAGAAACAATTGAAACTCATTCTCCTCTTTCCCTCAGATTTCAAATCAACTATGAAATCATATACACAGCATATCAAAGCAAATGCATGAAAGAAAACAAACATACATGAGCATAATATCAACACAGAGAAACAACACAAACCATGAAAGTGAATCAAAGACTTTTGTCTATTAATTCAATCTGTACAAGGGTGTTCTTCACAGGTTCTCTGCTTTGCTCTGCTCTTCTCTTCTGAATGCTTCCATCATCTTCAGAACTCCAAGAGTTCCCTTCACCTCGTGTCGGTCTACAACCTTCCTCAACGCCCTCTTGGCAGAGTCCCTTAGAATCCTCAGTGATTTTGGTATTCCCGTAAGAACTCACAACAGAGTTCTCTCTCTCCCCGTGCACCAATGTACATGCGCTCAATGCCCCCCTTGGCAGAGCTCCTACAGAATCCTAAGTGATCCTATCTGCAACTGTGTTTCAGCTACACTGCCTTGCCTCTTGAGGTGTTCAGTAACCCCAAAAGCCTTCCTTCTATATGAGGTGATGACTTCAGTCCTGTGCCTCAACACATCTCTGTCTGACTCCTCGGAGTTCAGAAGTGCATCCTCTGTGCACCAATATTCAGAGTCTCAACACTCTGTCACACCCTCATGGCATGAAACCTCAAAGACCTCTCAAACCTAAAATCAAATACACTCCCTGCAATGGCATAATAACAATACACAAATGTAGCATATAATGAACACACACATAGACATGCATATAATGACAGAAAATGCAGGAAAAACTGCCCTGTATTAATAATGGCAAATGCCTGTATATTTTACAATGGTGCTCCTGAGCTCTCCCTGGCTCTTCAACTCAACCATTCTAACTCTAAAATGAGATCTCAGATCTCTTTCACCTGAGGTGCTCATCAAGCGCCTCCCTCTAGGGTTTACCTACTCTAATTAATTTACAATCAATTGCTATCTAGTCTGCTATCCAGAACTAGATCTCAGCTAGATCTACATTAAAGAAAATCCTATCTACAGCCTGCACAAAGGCATGGATTTTATGGCTCACCAGCCTATGCATTAAATTTACATTTAATTCAAATTTGAATGAGGACTGTGCCTCTCTCTCCAGTGTTGAATGCATATGCTCGTGCGGCTGGCTGGCTGCTGACATGGAGCGATGCTCCTACATCATACTCCACAGCTGCAAAAATCATGAGCTCCTACTCATGACATTCCTCTGTCATCTGGTGGAAATCCCCCTGGATCCCAAACAAATGTGTGGAGCTGTCCATTTTCTCCTTCCTGTTTCTATTTCTTCTTCCGTTGCACTGCTGCTATTGCTTCGTTTCTTCTGCTCAACTATCCTCTGCTGGCAGTATCTGCTGACTTCACCATCAGCTCCATGATCTCCATGATCACTCCATCCAGCTTCTCCAGTGGCTGGTCCAGTTTTTGCAGACTCCCCAGCTGCAAAATTTTTTGCCCATTGGGAAGATCACTGTGATCTCCCATGCCTTTCTCATCAACTTCCAACTTCATCTGTCGGATGTGCACACCCTTCCCTTTTACCCTTTCCTCTACGGCTTCAATTTGATCCCACAGATCAGCCAAACATATGATGTGTGTGTCCTTTTATCCTGCTTCTGCAACCTCCCATGTTGCAGTCTTTTCAGCTCAAATGCTGAAAATACTGAGCCAATCCTCAGAATGCTCGTCATCCTTTTCACCTTCTCCTTTTGTTGTCAGCTCCAGTGCTACATCTCTTTCATCTTGCTGGCTGAATTTATTGAGTTGTTCCTCAGAACACTCATTCTTCCTTTCATCTGTTTGGGCAGTCTCAAATGCCTGCTCCAACTCTTTTTCTTCTTTGACAATCATCATCAACTGTGACTGTTCCCCTGTTGTTGCTGCATTTACAACAGAATTTTATGCCTCCTCCTGGGCAGATGGTAGGAATAATCGTATTCCCCCAACCATCACGCGGTTTCTCTGGTCTTCTTCTGCTGTCAGCTGTGTATGCTGATCACAATCAAATCTCGAGCTCATATTCTCTATCAGCTCCTATGGCTTAATCCAACTCGCTTCTGAGTTTGTGAGACCCTCAGATGGTCTCATCTGCTCATCCCTGCCCACCTGGTAATATGGGATCCTTCCGCTGCTTCCCTGGCAGACCATTAGATCAACCGATCCCATCTTCAACAACACCCTCCGTTGAATTGAATTCTCCATGAGGCCTTCAGATGGTCTCAATTGTTCATCTCTGCCCGCCTGGCAGTTTAACACGCCTCCACTGCCCTCCTGGCATTCTTTGATGCTTTTACTGCCCTACTGGCAGTCTTTGAGATCTTCCTCTGATCTCCATTCATTGCCCAGCTGGAAAATCGAAATTTCTTGGCTGTCCTCATGACAGTCTGTGAGATCCCCGACTGATCTCAACTCATTGCCCCCCTAGAAAACTGGAATTTCTTCTTTTTTGCCCAATCGACAGTACTTGATATCATCAGCTGATCCCAATTCATCCCAATCATCATCATCCCAATCCTCGAGACCTTTTCTAGTCTTTGGTTCGCATACCTGAACCAATTCTTCATCCTGCCGCATCCGCAGTTCCAGCTTCTCTATCTCTGCTCGTATATCAGCGAGCTCTCTATCCATCTCTACAAGTTTTTCTGCCTTGATTTTCTTCCTACGACCTTCAGTAGCCATAGCGCTATCTCTGTTTTCCTTCCTGGCAAATCTACTGCTGTCACCCCACACTAAGAGTTCCACCAGTCTCATCCTTACAGTCTACCTGACTATCTTCTCGACTGCTGCCTACCTGCAAACAATCACCTACAAAGTCTTCAGTAACTCTGTCTTCTTTCGCTCCTCTGTCTGCAAAAATATGAACAGACTCCCCCTCTGATACAACTTAATGTGTATTAGGGTACTTTCTTCTCCTCTACCTCTTCCTGCCTGAAATATACAAGCAAGAATTTCCAGCTCTGATACCACTCTGATGCAACCTGCCCTCGGCAGCAAGCCGCTCTCACCAGGACCTTGTTTCTCTCACCGACCCGAAGAGTCAAAGACTCTTCCAACTCCTCTAGGGAGATCTTTCTACCCACAACACTCCTCCGACGATCTCCCCTTTCACTCCTCGGGAAATCAGGATTCGCGATATCGAGAGTCTTGTGAGCACGGTTCACATGCAATTCAAAACCCCGAACCTCGATGGGTCAATGGGTCCACGCTTTCCACTCTTGTCAGGGATTTCCCTATCGGGAAATCGCTATCCGTGATGTCAACAACTTTAATTGACAATCCTCGATGACCGATATGCCGATCTCTGACGCACGTGTGAACTGGGACCTTCTGCCTTCGAACTCCAGTATAGCTCCACCTATACTCCCCTAATTTGCGTGGCCCCACACTTCCACGTCACCGTCGAGATTTTGTGGATCGCGAATCCATGATGCAAGTTTTCCTTGATGTTGAAAACCCCGAACGCTGAATTCCTGACCTCCCGGGATCTCGCACCACCTGTCTCGTCGCGATCAACGGCTCCGATTGATTCAGGAAATCGTGACTCACGAATTCAACGAGTCCGTGCCACACCTTGTCAACCGCCGAATGTCGATATGTGATGGCACTTGGGTTAACTTCCCCATAGCTTCTGCGCGATCTAACGGTCAGCGGGATTTCGCGAGTCTCCACTGCGATCCCTGGCCGTCAATTCCCCTCCTTGAGGATTTTTCCTGTTCCTGAAACTCTGCCATGTTCAGAACTTCTCCTGGGTCTATTCCCACAATATTCTCAAGGAACTATCCCTCCTGAGATTTTCCAACTCTGACCCCTTCAGATACTTTCGTGCACACTTCCTATGCTCGACCTCCAACAAATCTCAAAGTGTTGGAATCACCCGGACTCTGTGCACTCGCAGCCACAATAATCCCTGCCTTCTTTTTCTCAAACAAACTGATAAGACTTCTACTTCACCTGCACTTCTCCTGCACGGCTCCAATGAACCAATTCAACTTCTAGGCAGATGAGAATAAGAGTTAACGGTCTGGCCTCATCAACGCACTCTATGCGGATGAATTCGACTACACTCTATGCAGGAATCTCCTGGCTCAGACAGAGAAACAATTGAAACTCATTCTCCTCTTTCCCTTGGATTTCAAATCAACTATGAAATCATATACACAGCATATCAAAGAAAACGCATGACAGAAAACAAACATACATGAGCATAATATCAACACAGAGAAACAACACAAACCATGAAAGTGAATCAAAGACTTTCTTCTATTAATTCAATCTGTACAAGGGTGTTCTTCACAGGTTCTCTTCTTTTCTCTGCTCTTCTCTTCTAAATGTGTCCATCATCTTTAGAACTCCAAGAGTTCCCTTCACCTTGTGTCGGTCTACAACCTTCCTCAACACCCTCCTGGCAGAGTCCCTCAGAATCCTCAGTGATTCTGGTATTCCTGTAAGAACTCACAGCAGAGTTCTTTCTCTCCCTATGCACCACTGTACATGCGCTCAATGCCCCCCTTGGCAGAGCTCCTACAGAATCCTCAGTGATCCTATCTGCAACTGTGTTTCAGCTACACTGCCTTGCCTCTTGAGGTGTTCAATAACCCCAAACGCCTTCCTTCTATATGAGGTGATGACTTCAGTCCTGTGCCTCAGCAAGTCTCTGTCTGACTCTTCAGAGTTCAAAAGTGCATCCTCTGTGCACCGGTATTCAGAGTCTCAACATTCCGTCAGGCCCTCATGGCATGAAACCTCAAATGCCTGTCAAACCTGAAATCAAATACACTCCCTGCAATGGCATAATCACAATACACAAATGCAGCATATAATGAACACACACACAAACATGCATATAATGACAGAAAATGCAGGAAAAACTGCCCTATATTAATAATGGCAAATGCCTGTATATTTTAAAATGGTGCTCCTAAGCTCTCCCTGGCTCTTCAACTCAACCATTCTAACTCTAAAATGAGATCTCGGATCTCTTTTACCTGAGGTTCTCATCGAGTGCCTCCCTCTAGGGTTTACCTACTCTAATTAATTTACAATCAATGGTTGTCTAGTCTGCTATCCAGAACTAGATCTCATCTAGATCTACATTAAAGAAAATCCTATCTACAGCCTGCACAAAGGCATGGATCTTATGGCTCACCAGCCTATGCATTAAATTTACATTTAATTCAAATTTCAATGAGGATTGCGCCTCTCTCTCCAGTGTTGAATGCATACGCTCGCGTGGCTGGCTGTCTACTGACGTGGAGCGATGCTCCTGCATCATACTCCACAGCTGCAAAAATCATGTGCTCCTGCTCATGAGCTTCCTCTTTCATCTGGTGGAAATCCCCCTGGATCCCAAACAAATGTGTGGAGCTGTCCATTTGCTCCTTCCTTCTGTTGTTGCTTCTTCCGCTGCACTGTTGTTGCTTCTTCTTTCCTTCTACTCAGCTACCCTCTGCTGGTAGTATCTGTTGACTTCACCATCAGCTCCATGATCTCCATGATCATTCCATCCAGCTGCTCCAGTGGCTGGTCCAGTTTTTGCAGACTCCCCAGCTGCAAAATTTTTTTCCCATTGGGAAGATCACTGTGATCTCCCACGCCTTTCTCATCAACTTCCAACTTCATCTGTCGGATGTGCACGCCCTGCACTTTTACCCTTTCCTTTAGGGCTTCAATTTGATCCCACAGATCAGCCAAACATATGCTGTTTGTTTCCTTTTCTCCTGCTTCTGCAACCTTCCATGTTGCAGTCTTTTCAGCTGAAATGCTGAAAATACTGAGCCAATCCTCAGAATGCTTGTCATCCTTTTCACCTGCTCCTTTTGCTGTCAGCTCCAGTGCTATAGCTCTTTCAGCTTGCTGGCTGAATTTATTGAGTTGTTCCTCAGAACACTCATTCTTCCTTTCATCTGTTTGGGGAGTCTCAAATGCCTGCTCTAACTCTTTTTCTTCTTTGACAGTCATCCTCAACTGTGACTATTCCCCTGTTGTTGCTGCATTTACAACAGAATTTTCTGCCTCCTCCTGGGCAGATGGTAGGAATAATCGTATTACCCCAACCATCACGCAGTTTCTCTAGTCTTCTTCTGTTGTCAGTTGTATATGCTGATCACAATCAAATCTCGAGCTCATCTGCTCCATCGGCTCCTCCAGCTGAATCCAACTCGCTTCTAAGTTTGTGAGACCCTCAGATGGTCTCATCTGCTCATCCCTGCCCACCTGGCAATATTGGATGCTTCTTCTACTTCCCTGGCAGACCATGAGATCAACCGATCCCATCTTCATTAGCACCCTCTGCTGAATTGAATTCTCTATGAGGCCTTCAGATGGTTTCAATTGTTCATCTCTGCCCGCCTAGCAGTTTAACATGCCTTTGCTGCCCTCCTGGCAGTCTTTGATGCTTTTAATGCCCTCCTGGAAGTCTTCGAGATCTTCCTCTGATCTCCATTCATTGCCTAGCTGTCAAATCGAAATTTCTTGGCTGTCCTCACGACAGCCTGTGAGATCCCCAACTGATCTCAACTCATTGCCCCCCTGGAAAACTGGAATTTCTTCTTTTCTTCCCAATCGGCGGTACTTGAGATCATCAGCTGATCCCAATTCATCCCAGTCATCATCATCCCAATCCTCAAGACCTTTTCCAGTCTCTGGTTCGCATACCTGAACCAATTCTTCATCCTGCCGCATCTGCAGTTCTAGCTTCTCTATCTCTGCTCATATATCAACGAGCTCTCTATCCATCTCTGCAAGCTTTTCTGCCTTGATTTTCTTCCTACGACCCTCAGTATCCATAGCGCTATCTCTGTTTGCCTTCCTGGAAAATCTACTGCTGTCACCCCGCACTAAGAGTTCCACCAGTCTCATCCTTACAGTCTACCTGACTGTCTTCTCGACTGCTGCCTACCTGGAAAAAATCGCCTACAAAGTCTTCAGTAACTCTGTCTTCTTCCGCTCCTCTGTCTGCAAAAATACAAACAGACTCCCCCTCTGATACAACTTAATGTGTATCAGGGTACTTTCTTCTCCTCTACCTCTTCCTGCCTGAAATATACAAGCAAGAATTTCCATCTATGATACCACTCTGACGCAACCTGCCCTCGGCAGCAAGCCGCTCTCACCAGGACCTTCTTTC
Source organism: Picea glauca (assembly GCA_000966675.3). Classification (NCBI taxonomy): domain Eukaryota; kingdom Viridiplantae; phylum Streptophyta; class Pinopsida; order Pinales; family Pinaceae; genus Picea; species Picea glauca. The sequence goes on along the minus strand of JZKD02S0497959.1, from coordinate 110,647 downwards.
TCTCACCGGCTCGAAGAGTCAAAGACTCTTCCAACTCCTCTTGGGAGCTCTCTCTACCCACAGCACTCCTCCGGCGATCTCCCCTTTCAATCCTCGGGAAATCAGGATTCGCGATATCGCGAGTCTCGTGAGCACGGTTCACATGCAATTCAAAACCCCGAACCCCGATGGGTCAATGGGTCCACGCTTTCCACTCCTATCATGGATTTCCCTATTGGGAAATCGCTATCCGCAATGTCAACAACTTGAACTGACAATCCCCGATGCCCGATATGCTGATCTCCGACGCACGTGTGAACTTGGACCTTTTTCCTTCAAACTCTGGTACAGCTCCACTTGTACTCCCCTAAGTCGCGTGGCCCCACACTACCATGTCACCATCGGGATTTCACGAATCGCGAATCCATGATGCAAGTTTTCCTTGATGTTGAAAACCCCGAACAATGAATTCCCGACCTCCCGGGATCTTGCACCACCTGTCTCGTCGCGATCAATGGCTCCGGTTGATTCGGGAAATCACGACTCGCGAATTCAATGAGTCCGCGCCACACCTCGTCAACCACCGAATGTTGATATGCGATGGCGCTTGGGTTAAATTCCCCACAGCTTCTACGCGATCTAACGGTCAGCGGGATTTCACGAGTCTCCACAGTGATCCCTGGCCCTCAATTCCCCTCCTTGAGGATTTTTTCTGTTTCTGAAACTCTGCCCTGTTCGAAACTTCTCCTGGGTCTGTTCCCACAATATTCGCAAGGAACTATCCCTCCTGAGCTTTGCCAACTCTGACCCCTTCATATACTTTCACGCACACTTCCTATGCTCGACCACCAACAACTCTCAAAGTGTTGGAATCACCCAGACTCTGTGCACTCGCAGCCACCGTAATCCCTGCCTTATTTTGCTCAAACAAACTGCTGAGACTTCTACTTCACCTGCACTTCTCCTGCATGGCTCCAATGACCCAATTCAACTTCTGGGTAGATGAGAATAAGAGTTAATGGTATGGCCTCATCAACGCACTCTATGCGGATGAATTCGACTGCACTCTATGCAGGAATCTCCTGGCTCAGACAGAGAAATAATTGAAACTCATTCTCCTCTTTCCCTCAGATTTCAAATCAACTATGAAATCATATACATAGCATATCAAAGCAAATTCTTAATAGAAAACAAACATACATGAGCATAATATCAACACAGAGAAACAACACAAACCATGAAAGTGAATCAAAGACTTTCTTCTATTAATTCAATCTGTACAAGGGTGTTCTTCACAGGTTCTCTGCTTTGATCTACTCTTCTCTTCTGAATGCTTCCATCATCTTCAGAACTCCAAGAGTTCCCTTCACCTCGTGTCAGTCTACAACCTTCCTCAACACCCTCCTGGCAGAGTCCCTCATAATCCTCAGTGATTTTGGTATTCCCGTAAGAACTCATAGTAGAGTTCTTTCTCTCGCCGTGCACCACTGTACATGCGCTCAATGACCCCCTTGGCAGAGCTCCTACAGAATCCTCAGTGATCCTATTTGCAATTGTGTTTCAGCTACACTGCCTTGCCTCTTGAGGTGTTCAGTAACCCCAAAAGCCGTCCTTCTATATGAGGTGATGACTTCAGTCCTGTGCCTCAACACGTCTCTGTCTAACTCCTCAGAGTTCAGAAGTGCATCCTCTGTGCACCGGTATTCAGAGTCTCAACACTCTGTCACGTCCTCATGGAATGAAACCTCAAAGACCTCTCAAACCTGAAATCAAATACACTCCCTGCAATGGCATAATCATAATACACAAATGCAGGATATAATGAACACACACATAGACATGCATATAATGACAGAAAATGCAGGAAAAACTGCCCTGTATTAATAATGGCAAATGCCTGTATATTTTACAATGGTGCTCCTGAGCTCTCCCCGGCTCTTCAACTCAACCATTCTAACTCTAAAATGAGATCTCATATCTCTTTTACCTGAGGTGCTCATCGAGCGCCTCCCTCTAGGTTTTACCTACTCTAATTAATTTACAATCAATGGTTGTCTAGTCTGTTATCCAGAACTAGATCTCAGCTAGATCTACATTAAAGAAAATCCTATCTACAGCCTGCACAAAGGCATGGCTTTTATGGCTCACCAGCCTATGCATTAAATTTACATTTAATTCAAATTTGAATGAGGACTACACCTCTCTCTCCAGTGTTGAATGCATATGCTCATGCGGCTAGCTGGCTGCTGACGTGGAGCGATGCTCCTGCATCAGGTGTGCTCAAATTGAGGCACAGGATTTTTTGGTTGTGAGATATTGATCAGGAAGGGGCCGGGTTGCTAGAGGTTTTGGGCTCGGAGGGCCAGGATATCTGTAGATATCCTAGAGTTAGGTCGTTTTCCTAGCTGGCAGGGTGGACAATAGTTTTGGGCAATTTTTCTATGTTTGCAACAGGACTGGACTTGTAGCAGGTAGCAGGAGAGCAGCAGTAGCAAGGTAGCTGGCAACAAAACTTAGCATCAGAACCCGGTAACCTGTTAAATTATGCATTTATTTTATTCTTCTATGAAGTATTTAATATTTGATGAATCTAAATTGTTGAAGTCGCTGGTATGAATATCAATATTATGCTCAATAGGTTTTTCCTTATTTAAGAAATAAATTGCTGATAACGATATTTATATATAAATATGGGCATTACATTGGTGAATGGGATTCAGTTGAAATTGTACTATGACAACCAATTTCCTTGTAGATCCCAGTAGAAGCATGAGAAAAAGGGTCTAGGTATTAGGTCCAGTTGAAACTGGGTACCATACACAGAAAAGATAGTCTACACACAGGGTGGAGGAATAGAGCAGAAAGCACAGGCTACGCTGCACAGTCTGAAGTCGAAGTAAAGAAGAAGGTTCAGAGCTGAAGTGTCTCTGGACGAGTCACGTGTGAGTGTTGGGGGCATGTTGGCCCTTGGTTATGGAAGGTTGTGAAGACTAAGGAAAGAAACATGAAGTGCAAACTGTGCATAATACAAGTTGACTGAGATTAGGTTGAAGTGGCCAAAAGATCAGAAAATACACAGCGAAGTAAGAGAAATAAATTCATTGGATGGGGAGATTAAGGAAGATAGATCATCAAGGAAGATGGATCATGGATGACTCAACAAGAGAAAAAATCCACCAATGGATTCTTTGGAGCATCTCGCAAGAAAGAAGGAAAGACAGGCTAGCAAAGCTCTGAAATCACGGGTCAAGTTGACCTAGGGTTTTAGACACCTAGGGTTTTGGTATTTAGGGTTTTGACACCTAGGTTTCAGCCTAAGGTTGTCTGAGAGTCATTGTAATGTATAAATAAAGGTCACAAGAACCTGGGAAGCGTTTGAATAGATTATGATGAGAGATTTTTTCTATTGTTGAGAGAGAAGTGTTGTGAGAGAGAGAAAATTCTCGTATTGTAAGATCTTCAGCTGGGTGCAAAGATCAGCCCTGTAGTTGGGTGCATAGGGAGGGGAGAGAGGAGAAGAAAAATAAAGAGAGAGATCTGCAAGCTAACTGCAGATAGAACTATATGATTTCATCTAATATATTATAACTATAGTTCTGTCGACGTAGCCCTAGAGAGAGGGTAAACCACGTATATCTTGTTGTTGTGTGTGATTAATGTTGTGTTCTTCTCATCTTTGATATACTGTTAAATTAATTATAGTGTTAGATCTGAGATATATTGTGCATAGTAGGCTTAAGAAAGATAAAGAATAGATATATATGTGTGAGAGTGCTACAGTGGACCCACTTTGCTTCCTCTGGTTGTAGACACCTGTGTCCTGCAACCCCCTATAGCTACTTCGGGTGAGACTGCATTTTCTTTGCAGGCATTTCCGAAAGAACCAGTAGTGAGGGATTGTTGGTGCATTGTTATAACTTAACCCTGGGTTTTCCCCTGTGCCAACACTTGTCCACTACCACCATGATTGAATCATGTTGCTTGCCTATTCAACTAAATCCCGTGATGAAATCTGTTGTCACCACTTCCCACTTCCACTCAAGAATGGGTAAAGGTTGTAGAAACCCTGCTGGGTGTCCGTGCTAAGCTTTAACCTTTTGACACTCCATACATTTGGTGATGTATTCTACAATATCTTTCTTCATACCTGGCCAAAAATAATGGCTCTTGACTACTGTCACAATTTTCTGATATCCAAGGTGCCCTGCATAAGGCACATTATGCATTTCATGAAAAATCGCAAGTTTCAAATGCTGGAAATTAGGTACCTAAATTTTTTTCTTGTACATAAGTATTCCATCAGTTTTCAATTTATAAGTATCCACTTTCTATGGCATCTTACCTTGTTGTAGCTTTTCTACCAAATCCCTGTACTGCAAATCTGTAATTGCAGCCTCCAAAATTCTTCTTTTAATATCATTTTGTTACATGCTAATGGTTGCAGCATGTAATTCACGTACTCTCATATTGAGTGCATCATCCACTTTATTGTCCTTCCCTTTGATATTCTTGATATCAAAATCATACTCACAAAAAAACTCCAACCACCTACTCTGCCTAGCATTCAAGGTTGGTTGATCAAACAAATACTTCAGACCATTATGGTATGTTCTTAGTTCGAACCTCCTTCCCATGAGGTAATGCCTCCATTTCTTTAGAGTGTGTACTATGGATGTAAATGTGTTCACCTGCATAGAATAGATATAGCTAAACAATGATACACACATTTGCAGAGAGAATTGGAAAAAGAAGAAGAAGGAAAGAAAGAATGGAAGAATTCTCATTAATTGTATTCCACACTCAAAGAGTGAATAATTTACAATATATATAGGCTAAATGAGTAACTAATGATCCATAGTGGTGGTCTAGATTGATCTGGACACACACCAATAGTTACAAGAGTAAACTTCCACCTAGTCTAGTCTCTCAGGCAGTTATGGGAGTGAATTGCCACCTAGCTGAGTTAACTAATCAACTAGTCTTCAGTTAACTGACTGAAAAAAGAGTAGTGAGTTGGTGATGATCCCAATGTTGCATGGTGACAAAACCAATGCAACATCTAAACTCAACTCAACTAGTCAAACTTAAGTGTCAACTGAAAGAGAATATTCTCCAGGTGGAATATTCTCCCCTAAAATATAGGAGACTGGATAATGACTAATTATGACTAATAAACAAGGAATAACATTAGGAGAAATAAATCCTAGGTGTGTGTGAAGTAACTCCAACACCCCCCCCTGAACATCACTATGGTGAAAATAAAGAATGGGTCCTGGCTATGAGGCCATGTTAGGTACCCAAATACAAAAGATACACTGAACTAAACGAGGAAAGAGGGAAAACCTCATGGGAATAAAACCCCCCCTCAAATTACAATGCATAAAATAAAAAATGATAAGGAACAAAAGGCAGTTGCTAAGAAACCATGTCCTTCACTCCAAGAAGACCTCGCAACTGTGCAATTTTGTGCTCTTTGAAGATTTTGTTGAAGATGTAGATGTCTGCATGGATCTGATGAAGTATATGCATCATTGATATTTCCAAACATATCCAATTTATCTTATTGTAATGAATAATATCCAAATAAATTTTTGATGAAATTTTGAAAACTGTATGGTCGTTTCAAGAAAAATGCTGAAATTTTGTTGATTTTGAAATGATCATAACTTTAGTTCCCGAACTCTGTTCAGACAATTTTTTTTTTTTTAAATTGGATATTTTCCCGAGAGAAATTCAAATATCCAATTTTTTTTCTGAAAATGTTTCTTAGAAAATATCATAATGGCGTCTGATGTGTTAGGATCTCTTTTTGTCTCCTCAGATACATGCATTGTGCATGGAAAAGTGTCTGCATGTGACTCCTGATATGCATGCCATATATCTTCCACATGAATTTCAAAAAATAAATCTGAAATGGAGTAGACATCATCTTCAATTATTGGAATACTAATTTCTGTAGATACTTGTGTAGAAGGCTCTTCAAACTGAGATGATTTATCTTCCAGTGGCTTTTCTACATTCTGTATCTTGTCAACATTTTGCATGCATTCTTCCTTATTCCCAAATAAAACCTCCAATATACTCCATAAATCATTTGAAGTGAATTCTTGTGAGTCATCATATACTTGATGGAGAATTTTGGGAGAAATGAAATAGAGGATACATCCTATGGCCATATCTTGTCTATTGAGAAAGTCATTTTTCTCATCGAAAGAATCAGGCTCTACTTCCATTGCCATGGTTATTTGGTACAAGCCTCTGCATCTAAGCATAAGCCAATTTTTTGGCTTCCATTCCAAATAGTTATGAGGCATGAGAAGTATTTATGGCGAATAATCCATCTTTTTGTTGTCTTCAATCTTTAGTGCCTGCAAAAATAATTTGGTGTAGCTCTTTCTTAGTAGTTCATCAGCTCTGATACCATGTAAATGTGTTCACCTACATAGAATAGATCTAGCTAAACAATGATACACACATTTGCAGAGAGAATTGGGAAAAGAAGAAGAAGGAGAGAAAGAATGGAATAATTCTCATTAACCGTATTCCACACTCAAAGAGTAAATAATTTACAATATATATAGGATAAATGAGTAACTAATGAGCCATAGTGGTGGTCTATATTGATATGGACACACACCAATAGTTACAAGAGTAAACTTCCACCTAGTCTAATCTCTCGGGCAGTTATGATAGTGAACGACCACCTAGCTAAGTTAACTAGTCAACTAGTCTTCAGTTAACTGATTGAAAAAAGAGTAGTGAGTTGGTGATAATCCCAATTTTTCATGGTGACAAAACCAATGCAATGCAACATCTAAACTCAATTCAACTATTCAAACTGAAGTTTCAACTGAAAGAGAATATTCTCCAAGTGGAATATTCTCCCCTAAAATATAGGAGACTAGATAATGACTAATTATGACTAATAAACAAGGAATAAACTTAGGAAAAATAAATCCTAGGTGTGTGTGAAGTAACTCCAATGATGGATTCCAACTCCAAATCATGAGTTTCATGGTTCCTTTCATGCTCTTTCAACTTTCTGGATTCATAATAGATTACGAATCCATTCTGTCTGGGGACTCCTCCCAGTCCTTCATTGCATTCATCTGTACACACTACAATGTCTTCATTTGGGTTTGCAATCCTCAATATTGGATCACTGGTTAACCATTGCTTCAATTGTTGGAAGCTTCTCTCACAATCCTTTGTCCATTGAAATTTTTTCTCCTTCCTTTGCAAAGAAGTGATAGGGTGAACTATCCTCAAGAAGTCTGTGATAAAAATTTTGTAATAACCAGCTAGACCCATAAAGGATATGACTTATATCACATTCTTTGGCACTGACCATTATCTGATGGCCTCAATCTTCTCAGGATCTACAACTATCCCATCCTTTGAAATAATATGCCCCAAGTAATGGATTTTTTTTTGATAAAAATATCACTTAATCAACTTGGCATACAGTTGGTGCTATCTTAGCACCTACAACACCATACTCAAATTTTGTTCATGCTCTTCCTCCAACTTGGAATACACCAGAATGTCATCCAAGAATACTATGACAAACTTGTCTAGATAGTCCCTGAATACACCATTCATCAGACACATAAAAACAATGGGTGCATTCGACAACCCAAATGGCACCATTGTGAACTTGTAATGACCATACCTTGTTATAAAGGAGGTCTTTTTGATGTCTTCATCCTTTATCCTTACCTGGTGATATCCCGACCTAAGTTCTATCTTCAAAAATATCTTTGCATCCTTCCACTGATGTAAGAGGTCATCAATCCTCGATAGAGGATATTTTTTCTTTACAGTCACTTTGTTTAACTGTCTGAAATTGATACACAATCTCAACGTCCCATCTTTCTTCTTCATGAATAGGATCGGGGCTCCCCAAGGTGACACACTTGGGTGTATATACCCCTTCTTTAGAATCTCTTCAAGCTGCAACTGCAGTTCTTTCAGCTCCAACATACTCATTCTGTAAGGAGCTTTTGACACTAGAGATTCTCCAGGCATCAAGTTTACAGAGAAGTCAATATCTCTCTTTGGGGGTAATCCAGGTACCTCCTAGAATACATCTTCAAAATCCTTTAGTACCGCATGATATCCAGTATTTGACACCTTATCCTTAGGTGTTTCCTCCACATGGGTTGCAAATAATTAACATCCTTTCCTGTAGCACTTCTTCAGCTGCATTGCTGAGATTTCTGTAACAGCAACAACTCTAGGAATTCCTTGGACTGTTTTCCAATTTCCTTCCTCATCCAGGCAAGTGATTTCCTTGTTATGATAGTCCAATATGGCATGGTATTGTTCCAACCATTCCATCCCAATTATAGATTCATAAGAACCTAAAGGAAGAATTTTCAATTCATCCTTTGTCCTCAGTCCATTCATGTCCATTGGACAAGACTTAACTAATTCAGTGAATTTCCTCTTGGTTCATGTAGCCAGTTGCACTAAACAAGACTTTTCATGTTTTCTTCTCGACAATTGCAAACTTTCCACCACTCTAGGATCTATATAACTATGGCTAGCCCCTAAATAAATTAAAATAATAAAGGCATGGTTGTTGATCATACCTTCCACTTCAATCATGTGTGATTGATATTCAACTTGTTTGTTGTCTAGGGCTATGTAGATCCTTGGCATTCTACTACCCATGTCCTCCATTGTTTCAGTCTGCTAAACATTGTGGACAACTCTCACTTTGTGATTTATGTGGGAGCAATCTCTGTACCTATGGTTTCCTTTAAAACCCCAACATTCCATAGGTGTATTCCTTGGCAATTTCCCACCTACTTCAACCTTTCTAGGCTCTCTTGAACCTGAATGTCCTTGAGGACTGTTCCTGAAAAAGGGTGTCTTAGTTCCCTTCTTGCTCTGATCCATATTGAATTTATTCTTGTTTTCCCAAGCCTTCCGAAAAGTAGGCTTCTCTCTTTGCTTCTCATACAAGCATTTCCCTCTTCTTATCATTTATTCCATAGTTTTTGGGGCATCATACTAAATATTGTTCCCAATGGAAGGTGGTAGTCCCCTCAGATACCTTTGAATCTTGACAGTATCATCCTTGATGAATGGAACATACTTCAATAATTCGAAAAACCTTTGTTTGTATTCATCAATGGTCATGCTTCCCAGCTTGAGTTCAAAGAACTCTTTCATCTTTCCATCATAATATATTTTAGTCAAGTATTTCTTCTCAAAATATTTCTTGAATTCTTTCCAAGTGATATCTTTCTCTCGAATGTGTTGCACCTGCAAAATTTTATCCCACCACATGGATGATTTTACTTTCAATTGATACATCGCAATTCTTCCTTCTGCATGAGAGGAATAATTCTGCAGTTGGAAATATTTCCTCATGCCAAGTAACCATGTCTCAACATCTTCCTCCTTCTTATGTTCTCCATCAAACATAGGAGGTTTAATCTTGTTCATTTCTCCCTTCAGTTCATCCACTCCATATATCATGTATTCTCTGGTAAGATATGGGCTTTTACTACTGTGTGCCTCCTTATTGGAGTGTTTCGGGGAGTCACGATGATGCCTTCTAACACTTCTTGATCTTATTTTATTCTTAGGGACCTTGCGACTCCCTGTTTTTCTTGAGTCACTCTTCTTGTCTAATTTATTTTCGATCCTTTCCAAGCACTTCATCAACTTTAATTTGAATTATCCATGTTGTTCCTTAGCTTTCATGAGATTTCTACTATCTTCTCGGTGAGTCTGGGCATATTTCTACAATCGTTCAATGATTTTCATCATATGCCCTTCCTTATCTAACTCTTCTCCATGCCCATTGGAGTTCGGTCCTTCAACTCCCAGATGGACATCCATTCCTTTTTCTTCATCCTTAGAACTGGAATCAGTTTGTTCCTCTTCCATTTCTTTTTCACTCAATGGAAATTCTACTCGGTTCTAGCACTCGTTAAACTTATGACAATACAATGTGAAGACAACCAGAATTTGTCAGGCCATTATTCCTTAACAAATTTCACAACATTCATAAACAAATATGATTCAAGAAAACCTTTAATTTTCATTCTATGTGATTCTCGTTCAATCAAGAATCCCCGTAGATTTCTTCTTTTGGAGCTCTGATCTGCTAAGTTTTCGGGCACTAGCCCCTTTCTCTCAGTTCCCAACCCATGCGACCATGGGTCATGACCAAGCGCTAGATCAATAAGCTCGTACTCAAGCCTTCGACCTATGAAAATTTTAAAGCGCAATAAGACAATCACTCAGAGTTTTGAGTTACCAAAATCATGTAGTAGGGTGGATCAACGGTCCATGTCTACCAAGAATCCAACGGATGACACTCGCTATGGAACCTCAAGTGTCTGAGTTCGAGGACTTCGAAAGATTTCACATCCGCACACCCCGAACCATTAATCTCCAAACACTCACACATTTCCTTAGGTGACGTTATTATGTTACATCACTTAATGATTTCCCAATTACGGGGGCATGCAATGATGGTTTGGAGTAACCCGAATTTCATCCCGCAATTCTCCTGATGCTGAAACGTAACCCCTTAGTGAAACCACAATTTCGATTGTGGCATTGCCTTGGAGAATTAGCTTTTGTGCAACTTGGGTCCCCGCAAGGCCTTCTAGCCGTTGATCTCGATGTGTCACGATCAATGCAATTGTGGGTCCTTCAACATTTAACTACGTTACATAACCTCGGGCCCCACATAGTACACTCGTCACCAACTAAGGCGATGGCACATGGTACACCTAGAAAGTTCCACGTCACCCCAAGCGACATCATCCGGCCCCACCACATATATCCTTTCACTTCGAAACTTTGGGCTTCAGAGCTTTGGACTTCGGGAGTTTCAACTCCTCTACGTTCTCTTTTTCCCGGAGCGCCTTCTCCCGAAGTTCACAATCTACCGACACATGTCCTCTTGTTGGCAGGCGAAATTGACCACTCATCAACTGGAAGAGCGAGTTTGGTCCGGGGTTGTCTAATTAACCCAAGCTATTTTGATTGATTCACTCTGATGGGTTTAACAGCTCCGTTGGCCAATCTAAAATCTTAAAAGAAACAAATAAATAAAACAAAGAAACAAAATAACTCAGTAATTACTAATTATTAATATATGTGTGTGTGTGTGTGTGTGTGTGTGTATAGATTATTTAAATAATATTTATATGATAGGTCTGTTTATCTAATTTATATATACAAGATATATAAATTATGAGTTTTAATGTAAACTCATAAAAAATCAAATGTAAAAATGGTTCTTTTGATGAAAGTAAATAAAGAAAGCAAAAAGTACTATTTTTTTTTTTTTTTAATCTATATGCATCTGTAAGATCAAATATCAGACTACTATTTAAACAAAAAAATGTAGACAGTGAAAATTATACTACATATAAGAATTTCTATAATAAACAAGAAAAAAAAAAGGAATAGACTAACCTATTAATCACTTGAAGAGTATGCATCCAACTATTTGTATAAATCGTACATCAATCCATTCATGAGATAAATTTGTTGTGCATCTTCACACTATTTGGAATAAACGCCAAACTGTACATTGACTGGTGTATTTAATTGATAAAATGATAGGACGCAGAGTAATAACTGTGATATAATAGATTGCAAGTAATAATGCATAAGATAAATCAGACAGTTACATCTTGTATTTAATCAGTCAACATGTTTAAGGTAAACCTTATAATATGAATTGAATGATCATTCACTATTTTTATACAACTGAAGCATAAAGTTGTGAACTGTGAGAGAAAAAAAACTATCTTGATGACATAATAATCTGCGAAGACGAAAGCTATCAATGGTCATCAAATTATCGAGATAAACAAATTATAGATAACAACAACATTTACAGATGGCTAAAGCATAAATGTAAATATTTGTTATGTCCAAATTTGAGTATAAGCTATTCACAACTAGCCCCAGGACAAGATGATGTAATTACAAAAATAATGGGTTTTTAAAGCCTTCATAAAGGTAACTGTTTCCTCTTCTGGGATCAGATATTGATTACAAAAAGAAAAGGGGGATACAACCACCCATATCCTACTAAATCCTCTAAAGCTAACAAAAGTTTATTTATGTTCATACAAAATGTATCAAATACATGACTAGCAAGTCTCAAAGATTCCTCAGATCAATTCGTAACCATGAAATCCTGAATATCTTGAGAGGAAAAGGAAAAATAGAAAGATTTAGATACATATTCAACCATTAATTTGCAAATTTTGAATTAATATAACTGGCTACAAAATCTGTTGATTTTGTAGCTAGTTATTTTAGTAAATGAAATCTAATTTATTGTAATAACAAAGCAATCTAGTTTTAACAAATAATCCTATTTTAAGATAAAAGGATCATACCTCCAACTATAAGATCAAATCGTATCAGACAATCTGGGAATTCACTATAGATGTTGCAGCCTCAACATTTTTAAATATTACAGTTCCTGTAGTCTTCATACATTTATTTTTTCCTTGAATGATAAACTCAAGCCTAGGGTTTTCGCTGGTTAAGGTACCGATCTAATCATTGAGAGATTTAACCCATGACTGTAGGATGGGTATGTCGGTGTAGTATCTATCAACCCAGGATAGGAAAACTTCACACTTCAACTATGCAACAGTCCCTTGGGAATAATCACAATTGTGAACCGGGGAATTTTCGACATGGATTGTAGACTTATTGCCCATTTTGATACCAGGAAACCCTTCTATATGTTTCATACAAGGTGGTAAGTTGTCGACAAAGTTATAAGTCTAATCGAGGGGTGGTTGAGATGAAAGAGGGTCTTCCTCAGCAAGAAACATGTCAAGTTCTAAATCTGAACTCTCATGGATCTCAATCATTTTGATAGAGCTTGCATGAGAGTTCAACTTGTTTCGAAGATTTCTTGAAATTAACCTCCCTACTCTCTTGTTTTTAAAATTTAAATCAGGATGGCCTTTAGATATCTCACCTGTAGGTTTCTTTAAAATTTTAACAAAGTCATTAGGGTGTATAACTTTCTCACGGGCTTGCTCAATAACCTTTGGATCGAGAAAGGGTTTTTTGTAGGAGGCCGAGACACAAGCCTAAGTAAGTGAGAGGGGAACTGTAGGGTAGACAAGGGTTTCTTCAACCACGAGTTTTTCAACCTCCTCCATATCAGGGTTACCATAACCATTTCTGGTTATGAATGAATCCCAACTGTCATTTTGCAACTCTAATTGATGCACAAGTAAATTTTTTATTAAGCCATGATGGAAGAGGCTCGAGTCTGATCATTTCTTTCTATACCTTTTGCCCATTTTGTAAAGGCTCCTTAATAAATAATATGACATATTTAAGGGAAACCCCATGAAAATCATGAGTAGATGCAGATGATAAAGAAACAAAAGACCAAAATGTCCTTCACAGGTGACAAACTATTTCAACATAGCAAGAAGACCGTGCCATCGAGCTTTCAGTAAGGAAATAGGCATACCTTTGTCACATCCTTTTATCTTCCGATATGTAAAAATAAGACTCCAGGGAACCTCTTATACTTTTGCATTTTTGAACCACCTTTTACCACTCACAGGGAGTCATGTAGCTTGGCTCAAGAAATCCTCTGTAACCTCGAGTTGAACATCACCCACCTTAGATCTACACCCATCGAAGGAGAGAGCAAATTCATGAGCAGTTTGTATATTGAAACCCTGTAATTTTCTAAGGAAAATGAACCAACCATTACTCTCAAGATCCTCTCTGGCATTTTCATATAAGAGAAAAGTTTGAATGCCATTAGGTTCGACTCTGACAATAGGATCCATACTAAATGAAAGGGTAATCAATCAAACATAATGCATAGGGAGGGTTTGTAAGAACAGACCAGAGCCATACCCCGAGCCTGAGAAACACCAACAGTGAACGACGTATGAGCAGAAAACTCATAACGATAAGATAGGCGTTAATTGAAATGCATGCGAAGAGGGTTTGCAAAGCCCAAGACTAGTCTTGGAAATGATGGTTGACTACAAATCGTATTGCCACCTTTCATAAAGTATAATCTAGAACCATAGCATTAAAAAGGAAATAAGTGCGATACATAGTGGGTTCGATCATATGGTTTGGGAGTTTGAAATTCGAAAATCAAAAACTTAGTAATGAGGAAACATATAACCAAGAATAAAACAAAAAAAACATACCAATGCTCAAATAAATAAAAAGGTCCTTTGTTGATATAACTAACAATCCCTAAGCATGCTTGGTGTTCAAGGAATCGAAACAAAGAGAATAGTCTTCATAGCAAGGAACAAGGCTTCATTAATAAACTATAGAAACAATTTTCCTTTAATAAACTTTCAAATAGAATGATAACACAGTCACAAGTTTTCATGCTTCGTTTCCATGCTTTCAGTCATGAACGAAGCATGAAAAAACAATAGGGAAAAGAGACAATTTGCAACTGTCATTTCAAAAATTGCTCATGAAGAGTAATAAAAATAGATGACCCTAGTTAGGAAGCTATATAGATCATTTAATTGATATAAAATGTTAAAAAATATGTTGGGCTAGCAACAATGGTAACATGTTGGGAGAAGGAGTTATCTTTGTAATACGAACAAGTTCAGGTTAGAGAAATCTGAAAGACTTCAAATCGAAGAACAACTAAAAGGTTATTTGAACATATTTAATAATCATGACATAGTCCAAGTTCAGATATCTTTCATTTTAAAAGAACTAAATATGGTGACAAACTTCACAAAAGAAAGCCACGACGTTTAAGTTAATGTCTCCAATACTATTTACAGGGACACTACTACTAGAAGACGTTCATAGCCTTGAAAGGGATGTCAATTAACCCACTCTGATGTCTGTGTCATGTCCAAGAAATTTCAAATCAAAACGAAGGACGCTTATGGCCAAAAAACAAGATTCATACCTGAGAATTTTCTTTTACCTGACATTGCTTCGTTGCCAGCGAGTCTGTTCAGTACCCCGACAAAGTTGTCTTGGCATCATGCATGCATGTACCCACTACCAACAAACCTGTTCAGTGTCTCGGGGGGTTTACAAACACTTCCCATAGATCTCTGAGAGATTATTCACATTCTGATATAATTTTTAAAAATATTCAACAGAGCGGGGTGACGCTGAAAAACTCTAGTTTTTTTATCACAACTTAATATTTCACAGGCCTTTAAATTTTTCCTGCTAACCTTCATGAAGATCTAAAAAATAGTTCATTAATAAAACTATTTTTCATGAACAGGGAGACATTGTTGAGTTGCCTTCTTAAAGAGCAGGGACAGTGTAAAGATATTTTTTAAAGATAATCGTGAGTACTTTCAAGTGCAAATTGAAACCGAGGAATCGACTTTCAAACAAAATGTCATCTTTAACTAGCCTACAATTTCAGAGAAAGAAAACAATTGATGTTCTGATAGCCTTTGGCGGCTAGTTTCGATATGAAGTATTATGTTTTATTTGTCTGAGCTAGACTGTAGTACAGGCATGTTTACTTCAAAAAAACCGATAAACAAAAATGAAAACAAAAACAAACCCACAAAGAAAAACAGACAACAAGAAAATCAAAACAGAAAAATATGTACAAAAGGTGTATCGGAGAGTTGTTAGGTGAAATACCTTTTGAGAGATTGGCCATTCACCGGGAAGATGTCTAGCCATCCCTCTAAATTCTGCAGGCGGAAAGAACTGGGACCTAGTTTTTCAGCAATTAAGAATGGTCCCAACCATAGGTTTTGGAACTTAGTATGTTCGCCTTTCCCCTCATGAGGTTTGTCCCACTTAAGGACAAGATCACCTACCTCAAAATTTCTATCTGAGGTAGAATTTGAATCGAACCAGTTTTTGACAATAAGTTGATGTTGATCCAATTTTTGTTTTGCTTGATCCCTTACTTCCTCTAACTTCAACAAAGCATTAATCTGACTTTCCAAAGGAGGACAATCCTCTTCTTGAAACTTTTGTAATAATTGCAAATATGGAAGAAGAACATGTGGTGGAAGAATCGCTTCCCTACCGTAAATGAGGAAAAAGGGGGGAATTACCAACAACAATTTTAGGAGTTACCCTATCAGCCCAGATTGCATTAAATAATGCATTATGCCAATTTTTTTGATTTTTGGAGAACGTTCTCTTGATGATCTTGATCAGGTTTTTATTAGTTGATTCCGCCAAACCATTTCCCTGGGGGTAATAGATGGCATAATACTTTAGTTTTATTCCTTTTTCTAAAGTGAAATTGCTCATTTCAAGAGACGAAAAATAGGAAGCATTATCGAATACTAGGCATTCAAGAATACCGAAACAAGTGATAATATTTGAATTCAGGAAAGATATTACCTGGCTGGTGTTTACCACTTTTAATGGTGTAGCCTCGGACCATCTGGTGAAATAATCTGTTGTTTTTATGATGTATTTATGCTGTTTCACGGAGGTGGGGTTGATTGGGCCTATAATGTCAAGGCCCCATTGTTGAAAAGGGAAGTCTACCGAGATAGGTTGCAGTGGGATGTTGACTTCTATACTCGTCCAGAAGCCTTTTGACAGATTACACACTTGCGGCATAATGCATGGGCATCTTTGAAAAGAGTAGGCCAGTAATATCCTGCCCTTAATACTTTGTGGGCAATGGTGTCTCCACCGAAATGCCCACTAGCTTCCCTTGCATGTAATTCTAATAAGACTTTATCTGCTTCATCTTTTTCTAAACAATGCATAAGTATTCCATCAAAATTTTGGCGAAACAATATGCCATTTACTAGCTGAAAATAAGAATATTTTAATCTTAACTCTCTCCTCTTTTTTGGATCAAGGTGACGGGGAGTTGATCCATGAATTAGATAAAATTTGATGTCATCATACCAAGGACTAGTAAGATTTTGTGCAAAGCAGATTTGATTTTGATTGGGTTGATCTAGAATTAACATATCAGTTTTATTATGTTGTTCTACAGCTGAATCAGTGACCAATTTACATAAACCTTGGCCTCTAACAATTTGTGCTAGAGTGATTTAAAGGTCATATTCTTGTAAGAACGTGACCCAGTTTGCCCTTTTTTCACCCAGTTCTTTCTGTACTAACAAATTTTTGACAGCAGGGTAAGGGACAATGATTTTTGTCCTAGATTTCAGTAGATAAAATCGAAAGTGTTTTACTGCTTTAAAAACAACATAGGCTTGTTGATCTACTATTGGGTAATTAAGTTCCGCTCCCGTGAAGGCTGATCTCATAAAGGCAATAGGAACTTCATTGTTTTCAGCATTCTTTTGGGTTAGCATAGCTACATAAGACTGATCAGAGGCAAACGTGTAGAGAGTGAAATCTCACGAAAAGTCAAGGCTCATTAGGGAAGGAGCTTCTACTATGGCCTTTTTTATTGAGTCAAAAGATTGACTTTCTAGAGGTCCCCAATGGTGTTGTACGTCCTTTTTTATTAAGTTTTGTAATGGCCTGACCATTTCCAAAATGTTGGGGACAAACCTTCTAACAAAATTAATCTAACCTAAGAAAGATTGCATGGACTTTCTAGAAGAGGGGGGGGCAGTTTTGAAATGACTTGAGTCCTTTCAGGGTCAATGACTATCCCTTCATTGGATACAATGAATTCGAGCAACTTGCCTTGTTCTACTACAAAGATAGATTTTTTAGGATTTAAAGAGATGTCGTACTTACGACATCGCTGTAGAACAGATCTAAGATGAGCTAAATGATCTCTTTTATTCTTTGAAAATATAGTGACATGATCTAGATAAACTACTATAGATTGATTGATTAAACCACAGAAAGTGATATCCATCGCTCTCTGAAAGGTGGCACTGACATTTATAATCCAAAAGGGCATCTTTCTATAAGCATAGGTACCCCATGGAGTATGGAAAGTGGTCTTCAGCTAGTCCGGGGGAGACATAAGGACTTGGTTATACCCTGAAAAACCATCCAACAGTGATAATATTTCAGAACCGGATACCTATTGGAGAATCTGTTCCATGGGAGGAACAGGGTAGTTGTCTTTATCAGATGCTCGGTTTAAATTTCAGAAATCGACACATAGTCATATTTTACCACTTTTATTTCTTACAAGGACAAGATTAGAGACCCATTGTGTGTATCTTACCAGGAAGATTATCTTAGCATTCAAAAGTTTGTTTAGTTCTTTCTTGACCGTTGGTTCACATTTTGGGTGTATTTTTCTTAGATTATGTTGAAAAGGTTGAGTCTAGGGTTTCATGGGAGTAATGTGTTGTACGATGTTAGGATCAAAGGTTTTTAGGTCGTCATAAGTCCAAACAAAAACATCCTTAAATTCCTTAAACAACTTAATAAATGATGACTTTTCTTTCTCAGAACATCCCATTCCCAAATTGATGCATTGTGGGTTATCTTTAGTTCCTAGGTTCACCTTTTCATGGGTCAAAGAAGAACTATTCGTTTTATAATTCATTGATTTTCTAAATTTATCATGTAAATCATAAAACTTTTATAATCTTACGACAAATTTTGGGATAGAATTTACCAGATCTGATGTTGATTCTGGAGATCTTGGGTCCGGTATTACCATAAAATTTTGAAGGTATTCATCATGGGTACCTTTGTCGATAACCGCACCTTGTCTGAAAGTATCTTCCATGTGCAGAAAACTGATGATCTATTGATCGTCATCGAAAACTCTCCAATTAGTGATGTTGTCCGGAACGGATGGTTTGAACAACTCGACGGAAAACGCATTTGGAGAAAGGCCTTCTGTAGGAAAAAGTTTAGAGGCGACATTAGCTAACAAATCAGCCTTAGAATTATTCAATCTCAGAATAGAATTAATGTTAAATGCAGAAAATTTGTTTATTAAATTACATACCTCAGTTTGATAGCTTTTCAGGTGTGGAGAAGGCAATGAATAGAATTTCTTACCTGTCTGGCCACAATTTCTGAATCACTAAAGACTGTTAAATTCTGAACTCTCAAATCTAGTTCCTTTCTGAGACCTTGCAGGAGTGCCTCCTATTCGGTCGTATTGTTTGTGCATTCAAATTCTAACCGGCAAGCGATCAAAGTTTTGTTATCTGTTGGATCAATGAGCACACATACTGCATCGGCTCCTTCCTTAGACTTAAATCCATCGAAGTAAAGAGACCATATATGATTTTCATCAATTGTATATGACACCTTAGAGAGGGATATTACCTCCGTACATGTCATGAGTTCAGACTATTGTTCCGGGTCAGTAATGGTCGAGGTTTCAGCCATGAAATTACCGAAAAAAGTATTCATTCTCTGCACTTTGGGTGAATTGGAAGAAGCAGTGAATGGTTCATTAGGATCATTTAAATCAGTTACCGTCAACTTGAGATAATGCTCACGATTGATCTTGATTTTGTTAGGCTTTCCATTTTCTGGTAGCCACAAGTGAGACCAATCTGTTGCAAAATAACCATGTAGTTATTCGGACCAATCCCTACTTAAAAATAAGCCATACACCTCAGGGATATCGATGACAATAATATCAATAATTTGATGGACTTTAGGATTAGATGATAATCTGATAAGTACATTTTTTAACTCACCTATTACTTTAACACTGGTCCGATCAAGCTGAATAATTTTTAGACTAGAAGGTTGAACTTCAGCATTGATTTTTTGGCAGAAAAACCAAGGCATTACGTTTGACGATGCACCTGAATCTACCATAGAATTATGTACATTCCTATTGAAAATTTCAAAAGTCAACAAAAAGGGTTGGACATTTATGCGAGTATTAACAACAAAAGTTTGTTGTTTTATAGTCGCAGCCCCTTGAACTATTTTATCTACATTTGTTACACTTTTTACAGCAAGGTCTCTTTTATGAGAGGACTCTAGTGTCGTTTTAACGAAGACTTTTTTAGGTGTTTTGCGGTTGTTTTCTGCAAATCTATTGTTGTTTAGATTATTGTTTCTGTTGTTTTCTGCAATATTCTGCAGCATCTTTTGTAGAAGAAATGGAAATTTCAATAATTCATAAATAGAAATATTAGCTCCAAGTTTTTTTAGATACTCAATAAAATCATACTCTAAACTTGGAGTTGTTGAATTATGTTTAGTTTCAACTGGTTTAGACTATTTTTGAGGTGCATTAGTTCCAATTTCAGAAGAGGATTTATTCGATGTTTTACTTCTGGTATTGTAAGGATGCACTATTTCAAAATTTTCTTGAAAGATACTATCCGAAAAATGCCCGAAAATGTTGGGAGAGGATTTGTCCTCTTCCACTATTTCTTGTTCAACCACATCTTCAGGAATCTCGAGAGGAACTAAGTTATCATGTGCTTCCAAAATTGTCTGGATAGAGAACTGTAAGCTTTCTAGATTTAGGCCTTTAGAATTTGAGTTAGGTCGGTTTGTGGGAAAAGGCTTTCTGAAAGGGGGTTTGTAAGGCCCTTTGCTTGAAGAAGCTTCTTCAGTCGATCTCCTTAGATCTATAACTTGATTTGAAAACTTCTGAAGGACCTTTTGTAAACTTTCAAGATCAGAACTGTCTAATTGAGTTTTGGTTTGGGGAGGTCTAGGAAGAATTTTGATTTTCTTCTTGGAGGATGAGGTAGTCTTTGCCTCGTTACAGATATTGTCCTTTAGGTTGAGAATATCTCTCTCAATTTGACTCGCCTCCTCGAAGGCTTCTAATAATGTTGCTTTCTTAGACCTTTTTACCCAGATTGCTATGTTTTGGTGTAGGGATTTCGTGTAGTATGCGACGATAAGATTTTCAGTAGGCATTGAATCCGTGAGGATTTGATTCTTTAATGTTAGAAACATTTGATTAAAGTCTTTTGTTTTTTCCTTGGGGTTCATCTCTAAACTAGAGAGTTCCATGACGAAAAATTTGGGAGATTTGTCGTCTCTGAATTTCTCAAGGAAACAAGATTCGAATCTATCCCAAGATACAATGGTGTGGGGTTATTGGGAAAAGTACCAGGTAGAGGCATTTCTCTCGAATGTATATGGAAAAATTCTATATACTATGTCTTGGTGTTCTACCCTTCGGAGTCTAATGGCTAGCATGGGTTTTTTAATATGATCCTCAACGATATGCTTAGAGTCTGGATCAAATTTAAGGAGCCGTTTCTCCAGATGTTTAGGCAAAGGATGCTAGGGTCCAAGTATGGCCACTGCATCTTGATCGAACCAAGGCCTGGTGGGATTATTTGGATTTTCCATAGGCGTGGGTGGTGTTGAAGGTTGAGATGAAGAACTTCCTTTGTCTGATGATTTTTCTCCTGAAGAAGAAGGAGATGAAGGGGGTAGTGATGGTGGAATACCAAATCCTCCTATTGCAGGAGTGAGGATGTAATATGGATCTGTAGTGTTTAGGGTAAGACCAGTGCCTTCAAGTTGCTCACTAATATCATAGAAGTCTAATGGTTGATTCAATGGTCGACCTGGTTGTCTGATACGGGCCAAAGCACCGTGTGTCCTTAGGAGGGACTGACGAACAATTTCTTGTACGTCGGCCTCTGGGGGGTTTGGTGTTACTGGTTCAACGGTAACTCATGGATTGTCGTTTGATGTGGTTGATGTTTGAGAGACAATGTTGTCGTCAGAACGAATTCTTGTTACTATAGGTGAGCGGGTAGGTGGGGGAGCAGTCTTGTGACCTCCACGTGCCATCAATAGTCTTTAGGCCCTCCTTCTAGAACCATTTGTTGGCAGGTGAAATTGATCGCTCGTCAACTGGAAGAGTGAGTCCGGTACGGGGTTGTCTAGTTAACCCAAGTCGTTTGGATTGATTCACTCTGACGGATTTAACGACTTTGTTGGCCAATCTAAAATCCTAAAAGAAACAAATAAATAAAACAAAGAAACAAAATAACTCACTAATTACTAATTATTAATACACACACACACACACAGATATATATACAACTTATTTAAATAATATTTATATGATAGGTGTGTTTATCTAATTTATATATACAAGATATACAGATTATGAGTTTTAATCTGAACTCATAAAAAATCAAATGTGGAAATGGTTCTTTTGATGAAAGTAAATAAAGAAAGAAAAAGGTACTATTTCTTTTTGGTTTATTTTTAATCTACATGCATCTGTAAGATCAAATATCAAACTACTATTTAATCAGAAAAATGTAGACAGTGAAAATTATACTACATATAAGAATTTCTATAATAAACAAGCATAAAAAAGGAACAGACTAATCTATTAATCACTTGAAGAGTATGCATCCAATTGTTTGTATAAATTGTACATCAGTCCATCCACGAGATAAATATGTTGTGCATCTTCACACTGTTTGGAATAAATGCCAAACTGTACATTGACTAGTGTATTTAATTGATAAAATGATAGGACGCAAAATAATAACTGTGATATAATAGACTGCAAGTAATAATGCATAAGATAAATCCGGCAATTATAGCTTGCATTTAATCAGTCAACATGTTTAAGGTAAACCTTATAATATGAATTGAATGATCATTCACTATTTTTATACAACTGAAGCATAAAATCATGAACTGTGAGAGAAAAAAAAACTATCTTGACAACTTAATAATTTGTGAAGACGAAAGCCATCAAAAGTCATCAAATTATCAAGATAAAAAAATTATAGACAACAACAACATTTACATATGGCTAAAGCATAAATGTAAATATTTGTTATGTCCAAATTCGAGTATAAGTTGTTCAAAACTAGCCCCAGGCCAAGATGATGTAATTACAAAAATAATGGGTTTTTAAAGCCTTCAGAAAGGTAACGGTTTCCTCTTCTGGGATTAGATATTGATTACAAAAATAAAAGGGGGATAAAACCACCCAGATCCTACTAAATCCTCTAAAGCTAACAAAAGTTTATTTCTATTCATACAAAATGTATCAAAGACATGACTAGCAAGTCTCAAAGAGATCAATTAGTAACCATGAACTCCTGAATATCCTGAAAGGAAACAGAAAAATAGAAGGATTTAGATACATATTCAACATTAATTTACAAATTTTGAATTAATATAACTGGCTACAAAATCTGTTGATTCTGTAACTAGTTATTTTAGTAAATGAAATCCAATTTATTGTAAGAACAAAGAAATCTAGTTTTAACAAATAATCCTATTTTAAGATAAAAGGATCATACCTGCAATTGTAAGATCAAATCATATCACACAATCTTGGAATTTACTATAGTTGTTGCAGCCTCAACATTTTTAAATATTACATTGCCTTTAGTTTTCATACGTTTCTCTTTTCCTTGAATGACAAACTCGAGCCTGTGATTTTCACTGGTTAAGGTACTGATCTGATCAGTGAGAGCTTTAACCTATGACTGTAGTATGTGTATGTCGGTGTAGTATCTATCAACCTAGGATAGGAAAACTTCACACTTCGACTGTGCGACGGTCCCTTGGGAATAATCACAATTGTGAACCGGGGAATTTCCGACATGGATTGTAGACTTATTGCCCATTTTGATACCAGGAAACCCTTCGATATGTTTCAGACAAGGTGGTAAGCTATCGAAGAAGTTATAAGGCAGATCGAGGGGTGGTTGAGACGAAAGAGGGTCTTCCTCAGCGAGAAACCTGTCAATTTCTGAATCCGAACTCTCATGGATCTCGATCATTTTGATCGAGCTCACATGAGAGTTCGACTTGTTTCGAAGCTTTGTTGAAATTAACATCCTGACTCTCTTGTTTTTAAAATTTAAATCAAGATGGCCTTTAGATATCTCACCTGTAGGTTTCTTTAAAATTTTAACAGAGTCATTAGGGTGTATAACTTGCTCACGAGCCTGCTCAATAACCTTTGGATCGAGAAAGGGTTTTTTGTAGGAGGTCGAGACACAAGCCTGAGTAGGTGAGAGGGGAACTATAGGGTAGACAAGGGTTTCTTCAACCACAAGTTTTTCGACCTCCTCCATATCAGGTTTACCATAACTATTTTTGGTTATGAATGAATCCCAACTGTCATTCTGCAACTCTAATTGATGCGCAAGTAAAAAATGTATTAAGCCATGATGGAAGAGGCTCGAGTCTGATCGTTGCTTTCTATACCTTTTTCCCATTTTGTAAAGGCTCCTTAATAAATAATACGACATATTTAAGGGAAACCCCATGAAAATCATGAGCAGACGCAGATGATAAATAAACACAAGACCAAAACGTCCTTCGCAGGTGAAAAACTGTTTCAACACAGCAAGAAGACCGTGCCATTGAGATTTCAGTAAGGAAATAGGCATACCTTTGTCACATCCTTTTATCTTCTGAGATGTAAAAAGAAGACTCCAAGGAACCTCTTCTACTTTTGCATTTTTGAACCACGTTTGACCGCTCACAGGGAGTCCTATAGCTTGGCTCAAGAAATCCTATGTAACCTCGAGTTGAACATCACCCACCTTATCTCTACACCCATCGAAGGAGAGAGCGAATTCCTGGGCAGTTTGTAGATTGAAACCCTAGAATTTTCTAAGGAAAACGAGCCAACCATTACTCTCAAGATCCTCTCTGGCATCGTCATATAAGAGCAAATTTTGAATGCCATTAGGTTCGACTCTAACAACAAGAGCCATACTGAACAAAAGGGTAATCAATCAAACACATCACGTAGGGAGGGTTTGTAAGAACAGACCAGAGCCATACCCTGAGCCCAAGAAACACCAACAGTGAACAACATATGAGCATAAAAATCATAACGATAAGATGGGCGTTAATTGAAATGCATGCAAAGAGGGTTTGCAAAGCCCAAGACCAGTCTTGGAAATGATGGCTGACTCCAAATCGTATTTCCACCTTTCATAAAGTACAAGCCAGGACCATAGCATTAAAAAGGAAATAAGTGAGAGACATAGTGGGTTTGATCATATGGTTTGGGAGTTTGAAAATCAAAAATAAAAAACTTAGTAATGAGGAAACATATAACCAAGAATCAAACAAAAAAAACATACGAATGCTCAAATAAAAAAAAAGGTCCTTTGTTGATATAACTAACAATCCCTAAGCATGCTTGGTGTTCAAGGAATTGAAACAAAGAGAATAGTCTTCATAGCAAGGAACAAGGCTTCATTAATAAATTGTAGAAACAATTTGCCTTTAATAAACTTTCAAACAGAATGACAACACATTCGCAAGTTTTCATGCTTTCAGTCATGAACGAAGCATGAAAAAATAATAGGGAAAAGAGACAACTTACAACTGTCATTTCGAAAATTGCTCATGAAGAGTAATAAAAATAGATGACCCCAGTTAGGCATCTATATAGATCATTTAATTGATATAAAAAGTTAAAAAATATGTTGGGCTGCCAACACCTCCTTCACGATCAACGACTATGAATGACTTTGGAATTTCATCCTTTGAGAGTTTCATACTCATAATACTTGCCTCCTCATGAAGTACTTCCACCCAAAGTACACGATCTCTTAACGCATGTCCTTTGCAACGAACGGTTGCAATCTACTTCGGGACTTCGGGAGTTTGTCACACTCCACACTAGAACTCCTCCGAAGTGATTTTCCTTTGTCTTCCTAGACATGGATCTAACGGTCAGGCTCTTTTCCTACGATCTACGGTGTATATCTCCTTTTGGATTTTATGCCTCACCGTATTCCACTTGTCACAATTGCTGAACTCTGGAAGGCTTCCAGGATAACCTTTTTGCATCTTCTCTGAATCTGATGGTCGTAAAGGACTCTCATTTCTCCCAAACAGATCCTATGGCTCCAACACCCCAAGTGTTGAGCGCTCTCTCTCTCTATAGTCAAATACCACATCAGCTGCGGTTTTAATCTACCGCTACTCCTCCTAAGATTTGTAACACAACCAGGTAACCCCTTGGCACTCAAATACATTCTAAGGTTCAAAATTGGTTCCATTCGAACACCATTTCCACTCAAAACCTTGTTTCCAAAGACCACTTATCTGACCCATCCAGGCTCAGCGTTGAAACCTTAGCTCTGAAACCATATTGTAACATCCCCAACCATCAACCCCACTGTCGTCCAAATCTACTATGTGGAATATATATATTTACTTCTATTGAATATATGCATTAAATCAAATTAACATATTTAGCATGGATTTACTGTTGTCATACAGACTTAAACATAATTAACAACAATTCAAACTTGCAATGGAATACATGATAACATTTCAAGACACAGACATGAATCACATATAAATTAAGTACATAATTAATACTTATACTTTAAACTTGTGTAACACCACCAACTGTGTGCAGACCTTCCATGAACCTCCCAGCCTTAGACTGCGCTACTCATCACTCTCAGTAGTAGGTCACCCCTAAGCTGGGACTAATCTCCCCTGGGCAAGGGAATCCTAGGCTAGGCAAGGTCAACAGGAAGACACATAGTTTATGAGGATGGATTCTCTCCCAGGAGCCACTTATGCCCACTACTCACAGACTCTCATTCCCCACATGCATGTCCCACCCCAGGATTATACACCTTCACTGTCAACCAAATAGTCCTTCGGCTACTAAACCTCCCTTTCCTTGGGCTTCAGCAATAGGCCAGACCATAATTCTTTGATCTTTGTGGTAGCTATAGGACCCATTCCAAGATTTCTCACATCCTCTGTGCACTCTCTCACCTAGAGAGAGTCTCGAATAGGCCTGACAACCAGCCTCTTCAACCACAACCACCTCCCTCACCTGGAGAGAGTGTTGCACACAACCTACTTCTTCAGCTTCATTCCAACATAAGGAGGACAATAGTATGGCTCAACAAGGAACAAATGACAACAACTAATCACACTCAGTCAAGGGACTATGTGGCCACAACATCCCATAGTTAAAACACACATGGCATATGGAATTACAGTATGCTCAAGTTTCACAAAATACAACAACCCAAACAATTAAGCACAAACTCAGATTTGCAGTGTGGATAAACTTGGTTCAAAGGACACATAGGTCAGCCTTTCCATCCCATCTGGTTTCTCAGATGTGCGTGGTTAGGAAGAGGTCCAATGCAAAGGTAAAATGGGTATAGACTGAGGATGCATTGGCTTCTCAAGATAACATCATAGGATGACCTCACGGTTTTGGGTTTCAGATGCGTACGTGAATATTGCAAAGGTCGAATACAGAGGCCACAAGATTCACAGGAATACATTGGTCGACTTTCGGTTCTAGTTATCAGGAATGCATGACAAGAAAATTAAGAAGAGGTCAATCACAGAGGTCTCATGGTTTTAGAAAGAGGATCGAGAAACTGGCAGAATGAACCCTGACTCAAATGATTCAGACAGTCGACGGTAGAATGGAGTACTAACCCCCATCATGGCTCAATTCTTGGGTTAAGTTGCATGTGCCTAGGCTGACACATGTCACCCATGAAGTGTTGGGTATGTGTTATATTCTTTGCACAAGTAGTAGTGTCTTAGCGTATGCGTGGGGCATGTAGGGGGGTGCAGGGGGTAGCACCCCGATAAAAACTTTTTTCTGCCTCAGGAAACATGTCATGTATTTATGTAGTTTTTCGACACATGGTTTTTGCCGATGTTTTTTCTATTTCTGGTTAAGGAATTAGGGTTTTGTACTATTCCAGGTCATTGGGTTAGGGTTTTGGATGTCGCTGGATCCTATATGTATTTTGTATTGTAAACATTGTAACATAATGAATGAATATAGAATATGATGGTTTTCCTGGTTTGGGTTTCCAGGAGAAAAATCTCTATGTAATGTTTGTATTTTCCATTTTATCTTTTCTGTTCTTTTTTGAATATCTGTTTGTAGTAGATATTGTAAAAAGTTAGATTTACATTTGGTATCAGAGCTTTATTGGCTTCAGGGGGATGCCTTTGTGGTCAAGGGTTTGGCTCGGGACTGTGATAAGCCTTGTTACAGTGGGAGATTTGCGGTATTGTTTTTCAGGTGAAAAGAAATGGMAAACAATTTGAATATGGAGATCAAGAAGTTTAATGAGAAAAGTTTTGAGTTGTGTAAGCTCAAGATGGAAGATCTGTTGGTGGATAGAGATCAGTGGATTGTGATAGATCCAAGTACTGCACCTACAGGAACTTCTGCAGATGACTAGAAAAAGTTGGATTGGAAGGCAAAGAGAACAATCCAACCATTTCTCTCTGATTCAGTATTACTAAATGTGTTAGAGGAAGCTATAGCCAAGGATTTATGGGAAAAATTGGGGAAGTTGTATCACTGTAAGTCCCTGGTAAATAAACTATTTCTGAGAAAGAAGTTGTATAACCTAAGGATGAGAGATGGAGACTTGGTGGCAGATCATTTGAACGCCTTCAATATTGTGGTAAGTCAGTTAGTATGTGTTGATATTAAAATTTCATATGAAGATAAATGTATCAGTTTGTTGTGTTATTTACCAGACTCATGGGATAGTCTAGTTGTGGCCATAGGTAGTAATACAACTTCTTTGAAGTTTGAAGAAGTGGTCTCATCCTTGTTTTCGGAGGATATGAGATGGAAGAATATGGGCGGACATAGCACAGATGCATTATTTGCAAGAGGACGTTCCCAGGAGAGAAATAGATCTAATTTCTCAAGTGGGAGATCTAAGTCTAAGGGTATATCTAAATCTCCCGGAAATTTTGTAAGGGTATGTTGGAGATGTGGAAAAGAAGGGAACTATAAGAAGCAGTGTAGATCCAAAGTTGAGAAAAAGAAGGGATCTGAAGAATCTTCTTCTACAAAATAAAATACCTCCAAGGAAGAAAGAGGGGATGTGTACTTGGCCTCTTCAAGCACACATGCAGATCATGAGGCATGGTTGGTTGACTCTGGTGCATCCTTTCATATGAATCCCCATAGGGAGTGGTTCTATGAATATGAAAAGTATGATGGAGGTAATGTTTTCTTAGGTAATGATTCGACAAATAGAATCATATGAAGAGGAAGGGTCAAGTTGAGGATCACAGATGGAAGGATTATAACACTGCCTCATGTTCTTTGCATCCGAGGTATGGCCATAAATTTGATTTCTGTAAGCAAAATGGAAGATGCAGGGGAAAAAACAATATTTGAAAAGGGAACTTGTAGTATGGTTCGAGGAGCAATGGTGTTGATGAAGGGATTTCTGTTTGGAACTTTGTATAAGCTTCTAGGAAGCACTATTAGTGATGGGTGTAATATATCCATTGTTCCTGATATTGGAGTTGAAGAAGAAAGAACTCCTATAGTCTCTGGAGAAAAGGTTATTTTGTGGCATCAAAGACTGGGGCATATTGCAGAGAAGGGTCTTTGACTACTACACGGTAAAGGTATGGTTGAAGGTATCTCTAAATTCTCTCTAGATTTTGATTTCTATGAACATTGTCTATATGGGAAGAAGAATCAGGTAAGATTCCCCTCTGGTGCAACAAGGGCAAAAGGAATTTTATAGCTAGTTCATAGTGATATTTTTGGACCTGTGTTGATCCCATTATTGGCAAAATCTGTGTACTATGTCTCATTTATAGATGACTTCTCGAGGAAAACTTGGATATATTTTCTCAGGAAGAAATATGAAGTCTTTGATAGTTTTAAAGAGTTTAAGGATCTTTTTGAGAATCAAACAGAGAAGAGAATTAAGGTGTTGAGGACAGATAATGGTGGAGAGTTCTGCGGGAATGAATTTGAATAATTTTGTAAGAAGTGTGGTATAGAAAGGCAGAAGACTACTCCATACACACCTCAGCAAAATGGAGTTGCAGAAAGGATGAACAAGACGTTGATGGAAAAAGAAAGGTTCATGCTTAGTGGTGTTGGGTTAGGGCAAGAATTCTGGGCAGAGGCAGTGGGTACTACATGTTATCTGGTCAACAGATCACCCTCATTAGTGTTGGATGACATGGCTCCATAAGAGGTATGGACTGGTAAGAAACATTCTCTCACACATCTTAAGGTATTTGGTTGCGATGCATATGTTCATGTTCCAAATGAAAATAGGAGTAAGTTGGATAAGAAGGCTGAAAAATGTATCTTTATTGGATATAAAGATGGTCTCAAAGGTTTTAAGATTTGGAACCCAAAAACTAAGAAGGTAGTGTATAACCGAGACATGGTATTTAGAGAAATGAAGGATGTTGTTAGACAAGAATTCCTACCAAGTAAGGAAGAACCAGAGAAGATAGAGTTTGATTTAAAGGATGATGAATCAGACTCTACAGAAGAACATGAATCAGAGGAAGAAAATCCTCATACTTCAGTATTGAGTAGATCGGTTCGAGAAAGAAGGCTACCGGAAAGGTATAGTCCATTTGATTTTCGTTCAAATTTTTCTTTGTTTATTATTGATGATGATCCTAGAACTGTCAGGGAGGTAGTGGATTCAGAGGATGGAAATCTATGGAAAAGGGCCATAGAAGAAGAAATGGCATCTTTGGATAAGAATGAGGCTTGGGATATAGTGGAGTTTCCAACTGGAATAAAGCCCATTGGCAGCAAATAGGTATTTAAAAAGAAGCTGAATGCAGGAGGAAAAGGGAAGAAATACAAAGCTCAGTTAGTAGCAAAGGGTTATTCCCAAGTTGAGGGAATTGATTTTGGTGAGATTTTTTCTCCTCTTGCCAAGTTAACCTCTATAAGATTTTTTTTATCTATTGTTGTTGCATTTGATTTTGAAATAAAATAGATGGATGTGAAGACGACATTCCTGCATGTGGATTTGGAAGAAGAAATCTATATGAAGCAACCAGAAGGTTATGATGTGAAAGGAAAGAAGGAGCTGGTATGCAAGCTGAAAAAGTACCTGTATGGTTTAAAACAATCACCAAGGATGCGGTATCAAAAATTTGATACTTATATGCTAGCACTTGGCCTCACAAGAAGCAAAGAGGATCACTGTGTGTATTTTAAATTAATTGGTGATCATTTGATTTATTTCACCTTGTATGTGGATGACATGTTGTTGATAGGAAACAACAAGGAGATTATCCAAGATGTGAAAACTCAGTTGTCCTCTAAATTCGACATGAAGGATATTGGTGCTTCAAATTTCATTTTGGGCATGGAAATTAAAAGAGATAGGAAAAGGAGGAAACTCTAGTTAAATCAGAGAAAATATGTCGAGACAATATTGCAGAGGTTTAATATGCAGGAATGTAAACTGGTCAAGGTTCCTATTCTTGTTAGTGTAAAGTTATCTGCAAATCAGTGTCCCAAGACACATGAAGAAGAGGAGGACATGTCTCATGTTCCATATGCGAGTGCATTTGGTAGTTTGATGTATGCAATGGTCTGTACTAGACCAGACATTGCACATGCAGTGGGAGTTTCGAGAAGGTATATGCCAAAAACAAGGAATGAGCGCTGGACAACAGTAAAAAGGGTTTTCAGATATTTGCGTTGAAGTCCAGGATTGCACAGATTGGTCGATATACATGGATTTTTGGATGCAGACTGGGTTGGACATTTGGATTGTAGGATATCTACAAGAGGGTATGTGTTTAAGTTGTTTGGAGGAGAAATAAGTTGGATGAGAAAAAGACAGGTTGTAGTGGCACTTTCAACTATAGAAGTTGAATACATGGAAACCACTCATGCAAGTAAAGAAGCAATATGGTTACAAAGATTGTGTTCAGGTATTGGGTTTGTACAACAATTTTTAAGGATAGAGTGTGACAGTTAGAGTGAAATTTTTCTGGCGAAGAACCCTTCTTATCATTCAAAGACAAAGCACATCGATGTTCAATATCACTTTGTGAGAGACATGATTGAAGA
>JZKD02S0497959.1:68227-78934 GCA_000966675.3 Picea glauca | reverse complement strand
GGGGTGGGGGGGGGCTCCAGGCCCCCCTTCGGGGGGTGGATCCCCCTGTGTGGAGTCCAGGGGAAACTCCCTCGGAATTTTTTTTTCTACCTCGGGAAACGTGTCATGTATTTAGGTGGTTTTTGAGCACATGGTTTTTGCTAATGGTTTTTCTATTTTCGGTTAAGGAATTAAGGTTTTGGACTAATCCAGGTCATTGCGTTAGGGTTTTGGATGTCGTTGGCTCTTATATGTATTTTGTATTGTAAACTTTGTAACATAATGAATGAATATAGAATATGTCATTTTTCTCGGTTTGGGTTTCTAGGGGAAAAATCTCTCTGTAATGTTTGTATTTTTCATTGTATATTTTTTGTTCTTTTCTGAATATCTGTTTACAGTATATATTGTACAAGGTTAGATTTTACATGAAGTTGCATGCCCTCCATCAAGTATGTGTTCCCTTTTGCACACGTTGGAGCTGCATGTGTTGCCTCTCTCAGGACTTAGGATAAAAATACGTTTGTCACACAGCTTTGGAATAATAATAAAATATAATTCTCAAGGACTTAAGCCCCTAATCTTAGCCCCTCTTTCCAACCTTTCAACCCCTTTTCCCTTACCCACCATGTGGAATATTAGTCCCCCATCACTCTTTCTTTGTGGTCAGTCTGTATGCATCGATGTTTAATCTTTATTAATGTTTTGCATATTAAATATACAAAAACAGGCTCATGGCCTTTAACACTTAGGCTCTCCGGCCTAATAAATGCATAAGCCCACCATCTTATCAATACTTGGCTCACCAACCTAAAAAATATGATTTACAATTCATAAACATGATTACAACAGGGCTCATCCTTAGGGATATTACAATACCACAGATTTCCCACTGTAACAAGACTTATCAGAGACCGAAGCCAAATCCCTGATCTCGAAGGCATCCCCCTTAAGAAAATAATTGCTATGATACCAAATGTATATTTTAACCTGTAAAATTAATCACTGCAAAAAAAATCTTAATAAAAAAATAAAAGATACAATGACAAACACACATTACATAGAGATTTTACCCTGGAAACCCAAACAGGGAAAACCAACAACCTGTTTAGAGTTGCACATCTAATATGTTTTTCATATTATCTTCATTGTTTACAATACAATATACATAGAGGATCATGCGGCATCCAAACCTCTAATCCATTGACCCGAATTAGTCAACAACCCTAATTTCTTAACCAGGATTAGAAAATCATTGGTGAAAACCATGTGCTGAAACAACGCCAAAAATGGACACAAAAAACCACCAAAAAAAAATCAGGGGCTACTGCCCCCGATTCCCTTTATAGTCCCTCCCCCACCCCCTTAGGCTCCCATATCAGTGTATCTTGCAAATAATATAACACATACCCAACATAGAACTCTGTGAGCATCTCTTTTTATTTTTCATGAGAACAGTTGGTCCAGTGTCACTCGTGGAAAAATCTTCAGTGGTATCATTTCCACTAGATAACTCTATGGAAAAACTTCCACTAGCTCTGCTTTTCTTTGCATTCTAAAGCCTCTTCTTGGAACAACTTCTTCCCACATTTTTGTGGGCCAATCCATGTTTTTTGGCATCAGAAGGGATTATCAATCTCTGTGACTATAACTATTTTTCCTCACTGGTGGTTGGAATTTGATGCAGGTGCTTTTGAATCTCTAACAAACTTTGTCGTAGAACTACATTTAGCTCTTCTTACTCAGCCTGAGCTCTCATGAGCCTCTCATTTATTACTTTGAGACTTCTGACAATAGCTACCAGATCTAGAGGAATTTGCCTAGCCCTCTGACCATCAAATTATTCATCTCTGAAGTGTGAGGTGTCTTCCATCCTATGTTGCACCATTCACCTCTACTTAAATTTCAATGTGTTCTATGTGCTGAAACATTGAAACATTATTAGTCAAAGCATCAAAATTTTAAATCGACATCCTTGGAAATATGATTTTTTTCTTAAAGAGTGATGTGGTCTTGGGGACCCATTCAAACCTAGAGTTTGAAATTTTCTCTCATACGACTTTGTAGCCCAACCGAACCCCTAAATCTTCTTAGGCTAGTGGAATGCGTGAATTTCATCTTTCACTTATACTAAGGAATTGGGTTTTATCCTTCTGAGTTTCTATTCATCATGATAATGCATGAGACCTTCTCATATTACAACATCCAACTGTGTTGAATCTCATTCGTTCAACACCCAACTCCTGAAAAAACTACTCCAAGGGTTCACTATGAAGATACTGAATCAAACATTCATGATCATATGGCTGGATTTCCTTCAGTGCCACCAGATCAATAGTCGACAGTGAGTCAAACTTTCTACTCGTCAGAATAGTGGGTTACATGACCCGCATTCCCATCTCGATGACATCTCTTTGTTGGATCATTCTGATAGATCCAATGATCCCCGGAGATGGAAATCAATGGTTCTGATCACATTTGGACCTTGATCTACTCGATGGTTATCACCCCTCTCATTACCTATTTGTCATGTGAATAGGTGGGGCCCTTGATAGATATACAGTTGAGGTTATTTTGAACACCCAACCCATGAATCAATAGTTCAGATCCACTATGGGACCTCTGCCATCAGAGCACAACCGCTCTGAGTGATCGTAGATCGTTCTGATCACTGCTCTTTGATGCGACCATTTCGATGGATCCAACGATCCTCATTGTATCCCATCTAATGGTCAAGATTTCCTTCGGGTCCTATAGTTTCATGGCATTTAACCGACACCTCTCTCCTTCTAATTCTTCTTTCCCAGAATGAATCATCCCAAATCCAACGACTATAATTGCATCAGAGTCCTCTCCAATAGATCTACAGTCTTTGCATCATTGGAATCTCTAGCCATCAGACCCCTCCATTGGGCTTCCCTATTGGAGATCCTTCCTATGCTCCCTTTCCATACCTCCTCAGATATTCACCTTCTGATAGGATTGATGGTGTAGTTTCGGGCACCTACGACCCATATCTCATCAGATTACCCTTTGATAGATCAACAACCAAAATCTGTTTGGGGTCATCCCATCATAGTCCCATTACAACTTCATGACTTGGACACTCTGATGGCCTTTCCTTTTGATCAACAATCAATATCTTCTTCCTTCGTTGAATCGACGAATGTCGATCTTCTTGATTCAAATATGGGTTTTCATCATAGTTAAAGGCTAGTCCTAAGGCTTAACATACTAGGGTTTTTTCAATCTTATTCATTAGGGTTCTACCTCACACCCTTGGAATTTCATCTAATCTACAACCAACTAAGGGTACTCTTACTCCAAAATCCAATTGAAGATTCTACATCCTATAAAATTTCCATTCAAAAGCAAGGATTCACTAGGTTAAATGGTTTCTAGAACTGCACAGGAACTTTCCTAGAAATCAAGGATATTTTTCCCACTCATCCAAATGAGGATTTGTATCTTCAAATATTTTCATTCAAGGGGCTATCAATTTACAAGTATACAACCTCGATTAACTCTTCTCAATCATTCATTCATGGTTAGCAAATTGATAATGAAAGAAAGCTCATTTTAATCCATTTTACTCATGAATTCAACATTATTTCATTTAATCAAATCTTTAACAATCACCATTAATCATGCAATAGACATAAGAAGCTAA
This sequence comes from Picea glauca, assembly GCA_000966675.3. NCBI lineage: Eukaryota > Viridiplantae > Streptophyta > Pinopsida > Pinales > Pinaceae > Picea > Picea glauca. Next base: position 75,285 of record JZKD02S0497959.1, on the reverse strand, counting down.
AACACTTATCTCTTGAGTGAAAAATTTAACCAGCCAACTAACTTAGGGGAAATGTCTTTCCACCCAACCATTAGGGGACTAACTTAACGGACTTCAAAATTAGGAAATGGTTCAAGAAGGTTACTCTCCTTCACTTCCACTGAATAAAAGTTTCCTTCTTCCCACTGAACTTAGAACTTAGGACCTCCATGAGTTTATCATGTACCTTCCCAACTAGATTTGATGTGCAAAGGATCCCCTTCTCTGCTACACATTTGGTTTCTTTCCATTAAGAACCAATTCTATGAGACAAATCCTATATTCTTGTTTACCCGTGACTTTCCTTCCACAGGGCTAATGTTTGTTAGGGCTCGATCTTGGAGCCAAGTGAATTTTGCAAAATGTTATCATGGTTGAAATGTTTTTCATTGGTATTTGATTTCTTTTTGGTCATAGGTTGGTCAAGGGACTTGGCATTGGCTTATAGTTTGAGTTTACATTCTCTATGAGAAGTCGGTGGGAGGATTTTTAAAGTTTTTAAATGCAAAGTTTAATGGAGACAATCCTTTGGATACATTAAGTTGGGAAGAAAGATTTTTTTTTTTTTTTTTTGGTCTTCCCAAAAGACAAGATGATGGTGAGTAAAAAGAGACGAAAGGTAGAGAGAATAGAGATGAATATGAGAAAAATAAAGATAAAAAAGAAGAGTAAACACGAAAGAGAATAAGGAACAACTGAGAGTAGAGCGCAGTACCAACAAGTTGCTGCGCAGAATTGCAGAGACTAAAAAGAATTGGAAATTTGGAAGTGAACGAAGAAAAGACGAAGAAAAAGAAGTAGACAATTCCATCCAGCAATGGGATAGAACTGTAATCGGTAAGAGATCATTGGGTAGAATAGCGTCGATGTTCCAACAGAGATCGAGGAAAAGAAGTAGAAAGAGAAGTAAAAACAGAAAAAGATCATCATAGCAGCAAGAGCATGGAACCCAGGTTAAATTAATTACTATATTTGTAAATTTCCCTGCGAATATCGGTAAGAATGGTCGAGGCAGTAGGCACTTTCTATTTAATTTTAAAAAACAATGCATTAGGTTTGGAATTTATTCAGTAGTAGAATCCCATTAAAAATATGAAATTTAATAGAAGTGCTGGTTGTGCCTATTTGAAGTTTCACCGTGTCTGTTTCTAATTTTAAAATTTGTGTGTGCTTCCATTCCATTGTTATGTGCTCTATCTGAAAAAATTGGCAGCCACGGTGGTTTTGGTTGTTTACATGCCTACCTTGGTTGTATTACAGTGGCATCAATTCCATTACACATTTCTATTGCCAATAATAGCGACTTGAATTACCTGGGCCAGGTTTGATAGTAACTACATAAATAGAACTGCTGATCCAATTTATTTTGTGGGTTTTTGTTATTCTTATGTAGTCACATGCACATGTATGCAGCTATATTAGGAATGTGTATGTATGTATTTTTTCTGTGAACAGATTGTGTAACTCTAACTGTTTGAGAAATGCTAGATATACCAACATACCCATAGATGTGCAGTAGTATTGTGGAGTATAGTGTGTTTGTGAGGAGAGGATGGTTATATGCTTGTGATGCCTATTGTAATTTTCCTTGAATAATAAATAATAAGAATATCGACTATCATTTCCTGTATTTTTTTCCAGCATTGAATTTCCATATAAGTTATTATGTTAATTGTGTGATTGTTGTTGTGTTATGTTTATTTTAATGTTCATAATTTTATACTTTGTTTTGCTTCCACTACCTAACAAATAATATCAAAAAGCAGAATTGAAAGAAAAGAAAAAGAAAATCCATTGGTACTCAGAGCGAGTGAGTCGAGATCTGGCATGTGACGACGAATTCCTACAAGATCGAAGCGTGGAAACCGGAAGGAGTGATATGGACAGGACGGGCTCTCGGCAATAACAAGGTGATCATTGTTGATCAGGCGTTGGGAAGGGAGCAACGCCATTTAATTTGAATTTTTGAATGCACATAATACTAGCACAGCCATAAGTTATTTGTGGCTGGTGAACGCTGAAATAACTGAGTTCTGGGCATTAAATAACAGCAGAATCTTGTGCTTTAAATAACCAACGCTGTAAGAGTTTCAGTTAGTAAAATCCCTCTCAGTAAATAATAATTGTAGTAAAAATAGTGGTTGGTGAACTTGGATTCTCTGGAAAATGAAACGTTAATCACTTAGAGGTGGCAATCAACTAGCCATCATAGTAAATTTCAAATATGATTAAGTAAAAGTAAAAAAATAAACATGTAAAGGGATGTCTTTATAATAGTGAGGAAGTTAGTGGTTGAAATCTCAACCATTGATTTATTGGGACAACTAAGAATATTCCAACAATATTTAATCTTGTCCATTCAAAACTGATTAAACACTAAAAAAATATTAAATGTGCCCATTATCAATAGGTATATGCCCTGACATAATAAGGTATATGCATTTAACATAACGTTTGGAAAGTAAAGGTATGAAAATGGACTTTGTATGGATGGAGCCGAAGTTATAAAAATGTATGCAAACTAATTTTTTTGGAACGAGTGAATATTATAATATTTGTTTAAAAGGTGAACCTCTTTGGTTAGTAAAAAGATTTTAAGGTAAATATATATTTTAAATATTTTATGGATTAAACCTTTCGGTGTTCAACTTTGAATTTATATCATTGGTTTTTTTAAAAACTTATGTTTTTAAAAATACAGTTTTATAAAGTTTGGTTTGGGCATTTGTGTTTTTGTTAATGGAGAAAGTGCAAAGTTCTAAGCTTGAGGTGGACAAGTTCAATGGAAACAATAACTTTGAGTTATGGAATCTCAAGATGCAGGATCTCCTCGAACAACAAGACAACAATAAGAGTGGTAAAAAATTATTTACTTTGGAGTTGTAAAAACATAGATTTATGTAGATTGAATATGTGGGGGAGCATGTATGTTGGGTTAACCTTGACTCCGTGAAAGAGTTAATGAGTTAAATTTGGTTTTTTAGGTCAAAGCAGGTGGTTTTTCAAGTCCATGGTTTTTGGGTATCCTATGGTATTGTGTCCATGGATTGAATGTAATGAAGCCTATAAAAGGCTTGGTGAAATCCATTGTAAATGGGCCTGTGAAGGCTTACTTGGTCGTCTTGGTCAGATTTGGTCAAGGTTGTTCGAATGCAAAGTTCTAGGTGGAGTAGTGTGTCCAAGTTAGTAAGGTGGGTTTGTAGAAAGACTGATATGTTGGCAGGTCAATCAACTGTTTGAGAGTACATGATGAAGGTAGGTTCATATCCTTAGAACTTGGAAAGTATTGCAAGGAAGTTGGGATCGAATATGCATGCTCAATAATGCCAAGTTGCAACAATAGATGTGGACAAAAGCGGTTGTGCTATCTGGTAACTCGATCACCATCGGCTGCAAAAGACAAGAAGATTCGAGAAGAGCTATGAACATGTCATCTGGTAATTAATCAAATGTGAAGTTATTCGATTGTGATGCTTATTTTTTTTATCATCACTCTAAGTAGGACCCAGATCAAACAGGTAGATCTTTGATATGGTGATGATGTTAAGGGATGTGCACTGCGGAATCCTACTACCCACAGAATCATCATGGATAGAGATGTAGTGTTTGATAAATCTCCTTTTATAAAAGATAAAAGGTTCAAAGCATGACTTGCAGTAGAAAGGTATTTGGAAGGTATTGATTTCCATGAAAGTTTCTTACCAGTTGTTAAAAGCTTATTTCTATTCATGTTGTGTTAGCACTAGTTGTGTTAGTACAACTAGATGTTAAAATTGTTTTACATGGAGTTTTTTTGGATAAGGGGATGTATTTGGAACAACCGGAATGGTTAGTTCAGAATCGCAATAGGAGATTTGTTTGCAAACTCAAGAATCATTGTATGGCTTGAATCATGCCAGGAAAATGGTACAAGATGTTTGATTTCTTCATGGTGAGCCAAATTTTACAAGAAGCAAGTATAACCATTGTGTTTATGGTATATTTATTATCTTGGCAGTAAATGTTATGTTTGTAGCAAGCACAAGCATGTTTGAAATCAACAGTTTGGCTCAGTTGGTTAGGAAGTTTTTTATGAAGTATCTAGGAGTAGAAAATTAAATATTGGGAATGGAAATACATAGAGACGGGAAGTATGGTACGCTTGGTTATCACAACAAAAGTATGTGGTGAAGATACTCGGGAAATTTGTATGAATAATGTGAAACCAGTAAAATCCCTTTGGCTTTCCATTGTAAATTCTCTTTGGATTTATGTCCTAATTGATGAAGAAGAAAAGGGTTATATGTCTCGATTATTATATGATAGTTGGAAGTTTGATGATTGTGATGGGGAAATGGTCAACATTTCACATGGAGTTGGTGTTTTCAGTAGACACGTGGAAAAACTAGGTAAAGAGTATGGAAATGGGTGCTTCAAACACAGAAGCACAAGGATCACCTACAGTGATTACAGTGATTTAGTCTGTGGTTATGATTCATGAGATTTGGATGAGAGGATATCCAACTCAGGTTATGTCTTGAAAGAATGGAAGGATCTATTGGGTAAGTTTGGACAGGTACAGGATGTAGTGTTATGTGGTGGTCAAAGTGTTTTGCATATGACTAACAATCCATCATATCAAAATGGACAAGTGTATTGGTTTATAAGACAAGTTATTGATGGAGGCAGAATGGTCCATATTGGAGCGAATCATGTAGACATGTTCACGTAATAGTATTGTTAGAGAAATTGTGGAATTGAGATGGTGTTTGGCTTCTATTGGCTTGCAAGAAATGTGATGAATTAATTAAGGGCATGATATGTCAAATAAATTGTTGTAAGGTGGAGATTGTTGAAAACATGCCAACGAATTTCCCATGTGGTCATATGCACATGCATGCAACTATATTAGGAATGTGCATGCATGCACTCTTTTTGTGAACATATTGTGTAACTGGTGGATTGAATTATAATCAGTTGGTAGATAATTATTTGAGAAATGTTATATATACGAGCATACCCATAGAGGTGCAGTGCAATCTGTGTAGAGTGTGTGAGAAAGACTCAATACTGTGGAGTACAATGTGTCTGTGAGGAGAGGATGGTTGTATGTTTGTGCTCTCTATTGTAATTCTCTCTTGAATAATAAAAATACCAAATATCATTTCCCATGGTTTTTTCTCGCATTAGGTTTCCACATAAATCACTGTGTCAATTGTGTTATTGCTTTTGTGTTATGTTTTCTTTGATGTTCACACTTTTATGCTTTGTTTTGCCTCCACTGCCCAACATCGTTCTTGTATGCATTCAAGAAAGTGTTCTTGTTAATGATTTTTGGCATCCATCAATGGATGGTTATGTAAGCTATCAAGAATTCACTATTCCTTTGACCTCCGGCAAGGATGAACGATACATTGCATTGTAGCCACCTTAAATCCTCAAAAGCAGTGTGTTTTTATCATTAAGAATATTTGTTTATTCCTATGAGGTCACAAGTTCAAATCAAGAGGGGGTGAGAGGGGGACGATATGTATACTTTCGTAGACTTTAGCAGTGGTGCACGAGGATCCCTTGTCTCACAAACAAGGGGTCACATACACCAATTTGATGTTTGGCTTAGTCGTGACCTTAAAATTAGCTTGGTCGTGACTTTAAACTTAGATTATTATTATTATTATCATTAATTTTTTCTTAAGTAACCTTCATTTTTATTATGATGATGATGATAGTGAATAACATCCAGTGAAACCAAATGGTTTATCAGACCTTAAAAATGTAAGAGATTACTTTGATTCCTTTAAAATTGTATTTCTATGCTGAAAAAGCATTGAGAGAAGCGTTCCAAGATCACTGTATTTTTGATGAGTTAAGAGGTTAGGAAGGTATTGTGGCAAATATTTTTAAATTGAGATCTAAAATGGGTATATGCAGGGAAATCTAAGAGGGAGAGTTTTTCATCTTATATTCACTTAGTCTCACAAAGATGACACATTCTTTCATCCCACGGTCTTTTGGGAGTTGTCCAACACCCAGTTTCACTACGTAGTTCGTGAGTGTTTGTTCTTCTTTTAGCAATGCTGATTTTCTTCTTTGCACTTTTCAAAACTCAAAGGTAATTTTGATCTTCTAAATTAAGGTTGACCACCTCCTTGTACTATCTTAATTTAGTTTTTTCCACTAATTATTTATCATGCCACACATTCTCCTTAAATTTAGAAGTGATAATATTTGTAATATTATCGATATTTTGCATTATGGTTTCTTATTATATTCTTCGGTGATTTAGCCAAGATTTGACATCTTTATGTCATCCTCACTTGATTCGTTGGGGGGTTTTGGCTAGAGTTTGAAGCAATTTTAGTGAGCCTCTTGTCATCCATGTTGTTTATCTTGTTTTTGTATGTTAGGTATCTAATATCAATTATGTCAATGGTGTAAAGGCTTTCTTCTATGCGGAGGATAAGATAGGGTGTATTTCCCTTAATTTTAATTTTTTGAGATTATAAGTTATAAAATTCTTTTGGATCTTCTATCTTTCTCTAGGATTCTCTAGATATACTACAACCTTGAACTTCACATCCATATAAGATAACGCGGTGACGAGAGTGTGAAAGAGTAGTTTTTTTTTTATCCCAAAGCCAAAGGTGTGTATTTGTATGAAGACACTTCCTCCAAGCTATTGTTGTCATAAACAAAAGTATCGTATGTGACCCTTTTGGATTTAATTATCATAACCTTTGTTTTTTCAGTGTTCATAGTCATGCCCATGCTAGAGAAAAAATCCTTGAAGATTATTAGTTGCTTACCTAGGTCATAGGGATTCTTAGCCATAAAAACAATATCATCACCATAAAGAAGTAGAATAATGACTATACTTGCTAGAGTAGGGCCAACATAGCGTACATCCTCCAAAAAATCTTCTAACTTATCAATATAAATGTCTAAAAAAACATGGAATAAGGAACAACATTGCTTGACTCCTATATTAAAGTTACTTTCTTACAAAACAATCCTCAATAAATAACTTTATAGATATATATATATATAGATATGTTATATAT
>JZKD02S0497959.1:40059-60813 GCA_000966675.3 Picea glauca | reverse complement strand
GAATCGATTTATTTATATTGTAATTACGTTGGCTTGAACCTACTCTGCGTTGAGCAATGTGGTGGAGTATTGACAATGGACAGTGAACCCAACAAACAAATAGTGACAAAGGACTGTACAAACCCTTTGTGAGAAATTGCCATTATTGTATAAACGAACCAGAATGTTCTTGAAGTGATCGTTGGTTAGGATATGAACCAAAACCTCTGTTCATTGGAATCATTACAGAAACCTATGCATTGTTGATGAGGCTCCGTTGGAGAATGTGTTGAAAAGTAAGTGGATCTGACTTCTATTTTATTGTTTCACAGAATGTTGAATGTTGGGAATGGATATGTGGAGGCGTTGCAAGAGGGATTTGGTTCTTTGAGAATCGAAACCCATTTTGAGACCAAGTTGTGATGCAAATAGCTCTCACGGGATAGAGTATTTTCTTTTGTGAATTTAATAAACAGTTTCTTTGTTTATTGATCGATATGGAGTATTATTAGTTATATCAAGCTTGAAATACATAGAAACCTACGATGAATAGTGAGCTAGTGAAGATTCGTCCCGATTGATGATGTTAAGTGCGCCCAACGTATGATCAATCAAAAAATTTTGCAATCTTAAACACATGGTTAGTAAATCTGTAGAATGGTTTGTTTGGTGATGCACCCAGTATACGATACATTCAATGTGTGAATTGTATCTAGCCCCTGGTGAGAACAATATATCTGTACACTCATATTTAGATCAGATGTTAGGATGGATAAGTAAATGGTATGCATGTTTATAAATTTGTGGATGTAATGTGCCCAGGTTGATGTTGTAAATGTTGGACCATAGATTGTCACAGAGGTAACACTAGTAATTAGACAATCGAGAATTTGAGGAATGGAGCTCCAGTAGTAATCTGGAAATGAACCTCATGTTTGGTAATGTTGTTGAACTCTGGTGGCACTTTTAGGTTATGGCGGCCACTATTGGATTCCTGTAATGGTTATGTAGATCTGGTTATAAATACATATACCAATATGAAACAGAGGATTGCTTCAACGTAAGAGAAATATGGTTTGTAGCTACAATTTTTTAAATATATGAGTCAATGAATCTAAGTATACTCATAAAATGAAATATAATGATGAACCTGTGAAAGTATCTACAATGAGGAAATAAGAGAATACAGATTTGTGCTAAACTGCAGTGAGATAAGGAGAACCACAGATTAATGAAATTGTAGTGAGATAAGGAGACACACAGATTAATGAAATTGAATCTACATTGGCTAACATAAGAATTTTCCTATTGACCATCCATTACCCCAACTCTCTCTATTTCTTCGTATAATAAAATTTCTTCATATAATAAAAAAATGAGAGACTTATAATCCACTCAGTTTACCAACCTGAATACTCTGTAGAATTCAACTTCTGGTCTTTGTATCAGTCTTGTATAGAGATTTCAATCTTCAGAATTCCGTGCTATTGGTATCACCTGCACACATAGAACGACTACCAACACAATCTGCACACGTAGAACGACTACCAACACAATAACAATCACAATCAGGTTAATAAAAATCAATACCTCAATCTTACCCTGTCACTAAGAAATCTATATAGCCTACTTTGAAAAGGTAGACAAGTAAGAATGCGGCTTTAGGAGTCTTGTACTCTATTTAGGTTGTATTATATATTATTTGTGAATTTCTCTTATATATCTTGAGAACTCTCTCTGACATATCTAGTTTCCCTTGTATTTAGATGCATCATTAATTGACTGTAAAGAGTGGATGTTTAATCCTCTATTCATGCCTAGTATCGGCGGAAAACCTTCCATAAAAGTGAAAAAAAAAAAAACACTTTTAATATTTCCTCATAAACCATGGTATGCATCTTTACGTATAGATTATTTTTAATGTGTATAACATTATGAATACTATGCACCAACTCTTCCTGTACTTTCACTCTTAAAAGGGATCTAGGGATTTTGGTTGGCTAAGAGAGGAGAGGAAGCATAGTTGAGCTATGATATGCATTTTAATTAGAGATCGTCGAAATGAGAATTGAACACACATTAAAAGTTGGTTTGCCCATTTTGGCCAATATGATCTGAAAACTGTAATTATATCCCATTCACTTCACCAATGTGGATTCTTTGTGGAGTTTAACTTCTTATCTCTGTCTCAGTATTGTCTAGAGATTTCAGTCTTCATAAAATTCAAGAACCTACTCTTACTCTGTCACTAAGAACTTTGTATAGCCTATTGTGGAAAGGTAGAAGCCAAGTAAGAATGTGCAGGATTCAAGAGTATTGTAGTCTATTCAGGTTGTATGATATATTATTTGTGAATTTCTCTCAAATATCTTGAGAAGTCTCTCTAATATATCTACTTTCCCTTGTCTTTAGATGCATCAATGATGGATTGTAAAGAGTAGATGTTAGAATCCTCTATTCATTCCTCCTAATACTTTGTCCCATAAAAAGAAATTAATATGCCTTCATAAACCCTAGAGTTCTTATTTAACTAGAGATGCTTTCTACTAATATGTACCACATTTTGAATATTCTACCATGACACCTAATGTATCCATGGAGGAACGATCATCAAGGTAAATAAAGACAACACAAAATATCCATGGAGGTGGTAATAGGAAACATATGACATATAACCGACCCAGATTTAACCTTGGAGAGAAACAAGGAACCTCGCATTTTTATTCTAAAGTTATAAAGAAGCACCACGACACCTAATGTATCCATGCAGGAAAGATCATCAAGGTAAATAAAGACAACACAAAATATCCATGGAGGTGGTAATAGGAAACATATGGCATATAACCAACCCAGATTTAACCTTGGAGAGAAACAAGGAACCTCACATTTTTATTCTAAAGTTATAAAGAAGTTTCTTGGATAAATTTTCAAAATACTTTCAAAATGGCACTTGGTTTACATGCAGTAGAAAATCATCCCCTCAAAAACATCTCACAAGGCAAGCAATAAATGTCACAATAAGTTATCACATAAGGAACTGCAAGGATTACAATCCAAATGGGAAGTCCAACTTCCAATGTTTGCTCAGTTCTCATTTTGACATTCTATAGTTACAATGTAGCTTATGACTCTGATTGCCTCCTCTCTTCTCTTGGAAAACCAAAAGCCCCTTTGAGAGAAAAAATATAAGAAGAAATTGGGAGAGATGAGGCATAATCTTCATAAGGTGGTACATATTATAAATCATATATGATTAAAGAAGCAACAATAGAAGACACTTTGGTAATTATCTTAGATATTAAGATGCATGGTAGAGAGTTAAGACCAATATTGGATATTATGGGAAACACAGACTATTGCAATCCTTGCATTTACATATGTTGTAGCTTATTGTAACATTATTGTAGGGCTTATGAGATATTTTTCTGGAGATGATTTTCTTCTCCCTATAAACCGATTGTGATTGTGAAAATAAATTTAAAAAATTCTCCAAGCAACTAATTTAGAACATTACAATAAAAATTCTTTGGGGTTCCATGTTTCTCTTTAAGGTTGGGTTTGTGTCGGTTATATTTCAAATGTCTCCTCTTCCCACCTCCATGGATATTTTGTGATGTATTTATTTACCTTGATGAGCTTTCTTGCATTGATGCATTATACGTTGGCCTGACATGATATTCAAAATGTAGTACATATTAGAAAGAATCTTTGGTTAAATATGCATTCTAGGGTTTATGAGTGCATATTAATTTTTTTTTATGGAATTGTTTTTGGGACAAAAGATTGTGAGGCCTGAAAAGTTGATTTGACGTCTACTCTATACAATCCATCAATGATGAATCTAACGACAAAGGAAATTATATATGTTAGGGAGACTTCTCAAGATATCTGAGAGTAATTCAAAAATAATATATCATACAACTAGAATAGATAAGACTCCTAAACCCACATTATTACTTGGCCTCTACCTTTCTAAAGAAAGCTATACATAATTCTCAATGATAGAGTAAGAATAGGATCTTGATTTTTATTGGCATGATTGCTATTGTGTTGTTAGTAGTTTTATGTGTGCAATTTACACCCAAGAACAAGTCATTCTAAATATGGAAATATTTTTACAAGACTAAGATAAAGACAAACAGTTAAATTATGTAGAAGATCCAATCTGGTGAAGCAAGTAGGTTATAAGTCCCTCATTGTTGGATCATATTGGTATCATAGTAGTTGAATACTTGACCATAATGCAACTTCCATAACATTGAAGAGATCATAGAATCAACATGGAAAAGGAACCGAAGAATGGTTGAAATAATTAAGGACCATCAATCCACAGCTTCAAGAAGAGAACTAACACATGAAGGAATACATCCAAAAGTTTAACTAGAGGGTGGTAGAAATGAAGAAGAACCTTGAGACCTATTCCAAACTATTTTATTTTCTAAAGAAACAATGTGATAAATTCCAAGACTCCCTCACTATAATCATGGCATATTGGGATAAGCACAAAGTTCTTCTTGTACACTTAGAAGAGAAGGTCATTTAGTTGGATAGATGGAAAGACTATAGGTTCAGTTAGATCATGAATCAACTACAAAAATAGTTTCTAAAGAAGGAGGCCTTGGAAAAGCTACAAGAAGTTTTCCAAGAGAATCAGAAAGAAAGACAACTCTCCATTATTACTATGAAAGCCATCACCATGACAGAGACAATTTTGGTAGGCTCGCATTCCTTGGAATTTTCTAAAAAACCCTAGGTGATTTTGAAAATCATAACATAGGAATCAGTTCCAAACTAATAATTCAAATGGGATATTATGGAAAATGGATAGGATAGAATACAAGCCATCCTAATCCCCATTGTAGTTGCACCAAGGGACAATAATGAAGGAATAGGTTTCAATGGTAGAGAGGAAAATCCCATTACTAGGAAGAACACTTTTGTGAAGGTGAAATACATGACAAAGTTGGCCTTCTCATCAAAGTAAAGAGAAAAATTACATGAAGGTGGAATCTCACTACCACCTTATCCTTCTTGTGGAAAACTTAAAAAGGGGAGTGATAAGAAGATCTCAAAGCCTCACCCCACACCATCACTTAGAATAACTAGCAAGCTAATCAATCGGGAAAAGAAGAAGAAGAATACCAAGATGCCTACATCAAATAGGGCATCCCTTATTTCTCATTGTTGTAATAATAAAGGACAAGATGTTGTTAGTTGTTGGTACTTAAAGGCATGCTCATTTTATGGGAAGAAAGGTCGTTAGGTTGCATCTTGCTAGGAGAAGCAATTCATGTGCCAAAAATTTTGGAATATTCACCAATACTGAGAGGGGGGGTGAATAAGCATTGAGCACTTTCTAAAATTGTTAACCATAAGCACATCATGTAAACATTAAAAATTAGAAATACTATTCATCATCACAAAAACCATACACATAACACAATGATTTTTACGTGGAAACCAAAACGAGAGAAAACCACAGAATGTTCTTCTTATATCATGTTATGATTACATTCATGGTAGGCACCAACTTCCAAGATTCTCCAACACCAACTGTAAGGAGGCATTGACCGACTAATTTAAAGGCACCAACTTGAAGGAAGCCCCAACTCCCTGATTTAACAACATTGATTGGAAGGAGGCACCAACCCCCTAGCTTTACCAACTCCAACAATAAGGAAGCACTAACTCCCTAAAATACAAGAACTAACCTACTGAATAAAGACACCAATATTCCCGATCACCATCCTGCCACCCTGAGACATTTGTCTTTCATTCTTTTTGCTACTCTTCTCACCTTCATTCTCATGAAATTAGACTCTTTGTTACATATCTTCACAACTTCACTTGTAAAACTTCACAAGATTGTGGATATTTATATGAAATAAACACCCAAGTATTTGTCCACATATCCAAAGAAGATGGGGTCAACTCTAGATCTCCACAGAACCAAGCTGCACAATCCTATCCAAAACCCCTTCTTTTTTGTGCTTGATTTGTTCAAATAATAAACTCGACGTACAATTACCATTCGATTTGTTCCAAGATTCAATCTCTCCCATCAATTTTCTTCATTATCACACAATACACCCTTAGTGCTCAACAACCTTCCAATATGTCCTTGATTTGATCTTGACGATTGATCTTCTTAACTATCTTCAAGAACAAACTATGCAATCATGAAGCGCAACCGTCATATATTCTTCTCAAATCAATCGTGGTCATTTATTTGTTCTCTACCCATCAAAATACGCAATGCAACCACAATGCACAACATTCTTCTGATCAATCTTAGAATTGATCTTGACCATTGATCTGTCTTCTGCCAATGCTTAGACAAATTTTCTAAGTCTCATGCTGGGATCATCGATCTAAACCACATTTCTTCACATCTTCGTGGCCTCCAAATTGTAGCCTCAAGTTTCGTCGCACACATTGTGCACCCACACTTAGACACATTTCCAAACATTTCACTATGAATCTTATGGATCATCTGATCTATGACACGTGGCTATTTTTTGGGTCGTCGGATCTTCTAACACATGGCTACCTCCTGGTTCATCATACCTCTTACCTTATGGGCCATCCAATCTATGACACGTGGAAACCTACTGAGCCATCAGATCTCTCACCCTCTAGTTCATCCGATCTCCCATTCTTGGTACTTAGTCATTTCATACTTAGCTAGTTCTTCAAGATCTTATCGTGCTCACTATCTCCATGAAGTCTCAACACTTAGTCATTTTTAGATACTTCTCTTTCCATCCAATTCTTGGTACTTAGGTTTTTTCCTTTTGAGATTTTATGTTCCATACTTAGTCATTTAATTTCAACTACAGAATTGGAGTTTGTTGCACTACTTCGAAAATTTTTCTCTTGTCTGTCTGTCTGTCTGCCATTCTACACTTAGTAATATTTCAATATTTCACCATGGGACATGGGACTATAGAATTTCCTTGATTCTTTTGGTTGTGTCCATCTATCCATCCACCATCCAACACTTAGTCATTTTTCCAAGATTTCACCATTGGTCCACGGGGCCATGGGATTATTTATTCTCTTTTCACATACTTTTGATTCTCCACTTCTCTGCAATGTCTCGGGACTTAGTCATTTTTTAATCTCCCACTATGGGCCTCAAACATTTATTTATATACTCTTGATGCTCCACCGCTTCATTATCTCTATGATATATTCATACTGAGTTGTTTCTCGAGATATTTGGCCTCAAACAATTACAACTTCCTAGATCACATCTAGCCTTGAATTTTTTACATACAACACGCTGCCAATCATAGACTCATACAATTTTTTATCTTCTTCCATGGATTCACCATATTTGTTGAGCTTGCATCTTGTGGTCATAGGAGTCCTAATTGGTTTGAAATCCTCCATTTTGAACTTCTTGAGCATCTCCTTAATGTACATCATTTGAGATATCAAGATACCTTCATTTGAGTGAGGGATATGTAGTCCTAAGAAGAATGATAGCTCTCCTAGAATTAACGTTTCAAATTCACTTTACATCTCTTCAACAATTTTTTTGGTTAGCTTGTCAACATTACTTCCAATATTATATCATCCACATAGACAACAATTATTATCGTGTCTTTTTCCTCCCTTTTGATGTAGAAGATGTTGTCAACTCCTCTTTTGAACACTTGATGTTGCATATACCTATCTAGTTTGGAGTACCAAGCTCTAGGGGCATGCTTCAGGCCATAGATGGTATTTTTGAGTTTACACACATAATCTCCATGTTTTGATAGTTGAAATCCTTCAGGTTGTTCAATGTACACTTCATCCTCTAAATTTCCATTCATAAATTTTGATTTAACATCCATTTGATAAATTTTGAAGTTCTTGTAGCAAGCAAATGCCAAAAACATTTTTGATTTCTTCCAATCTTGCTACAAGAGAAAAAGTTTCTTCAAAATCAACTCCTTCAATTTGAGCATGATATCCATTTCATACTAATCTTGTTTTGTTTCTTACTACCTGTCTATTTTCATTTTGTTTATTCTTGAAAACTCATTTAGTGCCTAATACATTTTTATCCTTGGGTCTAGGAGAAAGATCCTCGTTTTGATTATTTTCAATTTCATCCAATTCATCATTCATGGCATTTATCCAATGTTCATCTTGGTTGGATTCTTCAAATTTATGAGGCTCTATTATACATAGTAAAGAAAATTTGACTTGATTGTTTATTCTTCTCCTTGTTTAGGGTCCTGAACTCCTATCTCCAATAATTTGGATTTTGGGAGGATTCTTTTGTACATACCTTGAAGGAGTTTTTTTTGTCTTGTATTTATATTTCATCYTCTTCTGATGTTTGCAGATCCTTATTTTATTGATGTTATTCTTTTTGATGTTCTTCTTCTTTTTTCTCCTCTTCATGTTGTTGTTCTTGCACACATTCATCATCCTCTCTGCATTTTTCTTCTTTCGAAATCTGGTTTGTAACATGTGACTTTTCATCATCCACTTTCACATTTTTACTCATCACTATATTTTCCAACCTTAGATTGTAGCATCTATAGGATTTACTTTCATATGGGTAACCTAAAAATATTCCTTCATCTGTTTTGGAATCAAATTTACCCAAATTCTCTTCATTTCTGTTTATGTAACATTTATCCCAAATATTCTAAGACAATTAATTGTTTCATGTCTTTCTTTCCACATTTTATATGGTGTTTTATCATGGTTTCTTCTAAGCAAGAATCTGTTTATAATATGAACAATCGTGTGTATTGCTTCTCTCCAAAAAAATCTTTGATAGTTTGGATTCATTTAACATAGCTCTTGACATTTCTTGCATGGTCATGCTTTTTCTTTCTTCCATGCCATTTTGTTGTGGTGGCGTGGTGGACTCAACATTGGAGCTCACAAGCGGAGAAAAGGATTATAATTTATGTCCGCAAACTCTTGATTTTTTTTGTTGCTTACATAATCATTTTTGGCATTCTTGTAGATATTTCTACTCTTCAGATAGTTATATCTTATATTATCCCTGCAATTAATGGATTTATGCCCAAAGTTATGACAAGAAAAACAATTACCAAGAAAAAAAAATTGATACCTTGTTGTAGGAGGTCTTCTTGGTGGAGAATTTATGTTGGTAAACCTTTGAGATGTTCTATTGTTCAAATAATCATCCTTGGCAACATTTTCAACACTTCTTATGGTGGGAGGTCTTCTGGGTGGAGCACCAGTTTCAAATTTGACTATGTTGGGAAGATAAGTAATCTTCTACTAATCTTCCTTTATCTATTTATTTTTTTCTTCATTTTTTATACTATTTCCAATGTGACTGGAACTCATATGTACATGTGCCTAGATTTTAGTCTTCTCACCTCTTTATTTTATCTCAAAATCAATATTTTTATGAATATTGTTGTATCCAAGACCAGTTCTATCAAATGGTGACCTTTGGATATTTGGTTCATGACATTCTTCTTTTGATTTTTGTTAAGTACCAAAGATATAGAAATATAATAACGATAAGAGATACCAAGAATAATATAGAAAATCTCCTTTCTATTACCAAAACCCTTGAGGTAGGGAAACACCTCACAATATTCTATTATGGAATGGATCCTCTCTTGTTCACTTGCCTCTTCGAGGGGTCATCCTCCTATTGAGCTACCACTCCAAATACAATACTTATTCTGCACACCCCATTACATTGCTTTAAACCTTTTATATAGTGCTACCAACCACCTCAGAACATTCTAGAGGAGGAACGTTCTAGAAGTAGAACCTTCTACTAATTCCTCTTACATTATTATATCTAACTACCATAGTGGGTCTTATTTAATAATATAGTGGACCTAGTCCACTGTACATTGAATGGCCTCCACTATTGTCACTATGGGCCCTCTGCCCCCCCTCCACCACTACCTCTCTAGCTACACTACGTTCTATCCCCCCTTATGAAATAATTGTCATCAATGCTTGTTATGAGGGTGTACAACCATATGCCAAGGTCCCATGGATAAGTGTGGACCATAGCGCTGAAATAAGTTGGAGAACTAGTGTCCCATGTAGAAATGTGAACCATCATGTTGAAGTAGTCCAACTGCCACTGTAAACTTGGGTCCCATATCCAAGTTCTCATGTGAAATCCATGTTGAAGATATTGAAAGTTAAGAGCCAGTTGAAAATGATGCTCCAAAGATAAACAATAGTCATGTGTATCCAAATATGTAGAATTGGCCAAAAAATCAGCCACTAATACTAGAGAATAAGAAAACCAAAGAAGAATATGTAGAGAAGGATATTTTTTAGTCTCCAGGATGTGCTCTACATGAGGTGGAGTAGAGTAATCAAATAGAATATGGAAGTGGTTGTCATCTCATAAATGACAACTATCCATATACCAATCATCACAATCTTCCTTGTAATCATACCAGGCATGTATTTATTGAGTATATTCTCTTATGATGTCAATTTACATGGTATCCTAATAATTCTCTCATGTGGTGTAAGTCTTCTCTCTTCAATATCTTACATATCGTGTTGAAATTTTTCCTTGGAGGCCTCGATATCGTGTTGAAATTTTGCCTGGAAAGATTCCATATCACGTTGCAAGTACATAAGGATTTGAAAGTGAATATCCATTGGAAAAAACACATATAATATATCGAAAGAAATCTCTTAAAATTCTCTATCCAATGGAATTGTTTTGTTAGCAATTTGAGCACCCTGTGAAAATTTATGAGCTTTGCAATTTTATCACCGTCACGAAGACCCTAGAAAATGGTTGATTTTAAATCAACTATATATGCACTTTTGGAGCTCTGATTCGGACGATTTGTTTTTTGAAATTAGCTGAATTTATGAGAAGAAATCAAACCTATAAATTTTTTGGTCAACTTCGTTCCCAGTTGCTACATAAATTAGAAAACTCACACGGTTGTCCACAGAAAAACCTTGAAAATAACAGATTTTAAAATGTTAATAAATTTACTTCCCAAACTCTGTTTCGGACAATTGTTTTTTGTTTTTTTAAATTGGGTGTTTGTCTGAGAGGAACTCAAATATACAACCTGTTTTTAGAAAATTATCATCTAAATCTATAGAAATCATCCAGAATGTCGCGGACCTCTTTTTCTTCTATAAAAATATGTAAAAATAGAAAAAGATTCTCTGATACCAATTGTCAAGTACCAAAGATCGACACATATAATCACCATGAGAGATACCAAGAACAATATGAAAAATATCATTTATTATTACCAAAACCCTTGAGGTAGGGTAACACCTTACAATGGATCCTATTATGGAAGGGATCTTCTCCTATTCRCTTGCCTCTTCGAGGGGATATCCTCCTATTGAGCTACYRGTGAAAATACAATACTTCTTCTTCACACCCCATTACATTGTTTTAATCTCTTTATATAGTGCCACCAACCACCTAWGAACATTCTAGAAGGGGAACCTTCTAGAAGCAGAACCTTCTAGTAAGTCCTCTTGCATTTATTATATCTAACTACCATATTGGGCCTTATTTAACAATATAGTGGACCTAATCCACCTTACATTGAATGGCCTCCACTATTGTCACTATGGCCCTCTGTACCCCCCACTACCTCTCTAGCTACACTAATTTAGAACCTTATAGTAAGTACTCTTACATTTAGTATATCTAACTACCATAGTGGGTATTATTTAATAATATAGTGGATCTAGTCCACCTTACATTGAATGGCCTCAACTACTATCACTATGGTCCCTCCCCCCCAGTACCTCTCTAACTACATTACAATTTTATTAATTGTTCCTTGAGACTCTCATTTTTCTTTCTAATTTTTTCTAGTTCATTTGGAGAACAAATTAGTTCACCTTCAACATTAACCTCTCCTTCCTCATCAGGGTATTCATGATTTGAGGTCTCATCAGATAATTCAATTGATGTCCATGAATAAAAAATCTTTTGAGATATTGTCTTCTTCATCAGAGGAGCTTCCTTCATCATGTCCATAAATATTTTTCTTTTTTCTTGTAATTCTTCATTTTCTCTTCATTTTTATCACTTATATAGTGATCTTTGTTTTTCCTAAAATTGGAGTCCCTTTTGTAAGGGCACTTAGCATAAAAATGTCTTATTTTACCATAATCAAATCACTTGAAAGGGAACTCACCTTTGTATTTTCTAGTTCCTTTATTGAGCCTCGTGATGAAGTTTGCTTCCTCTACATCTGATTCTTCTTTAGAGGAGTCATACGTTTGGTGTCCTTTTGAGATTGTCCATTTTTATGCTTTGAATGTTTCCTCATTCTTTGATGGCTTTTCCTACACGGTTCTCATTCATAGGATGTAAGGATTCCATGTAATTTTTCCATTGTTAGACTATCTAAGCCTTTCATTTCTTCAATGATAAATATCTTGTGATCAAATCTTGATGGAAGTGTCCTCAGAACCTTTTGTACAACAAATTATTCATCTACGTTTTCACCCATTCCTTTGATAGTGTTAATAATCTCATCTACACGAAGAAGGTAGGTTGTTATATTTTCATCATCTTTCATCTTGAGATTTTCAAATTGTCCCCTATGATTTTGTAGTTTTTCCTTCTTAACTTTATCATTCCCTTCATATGTATTGTTCAATTTATCCTAAATTTCTTTTGTTGATTCAAAATGCATGAATTTAGTAAATTATTAACTTACTAATCCATCCAAGATATCATTCATGGATTTGGATTTATGTTCACTGAGCTTCTTAGCATTTACATACTAAACATAGATTTTAGGGGTGGTGTATCCATCTTTGACTAACTATTATACATCATATCCCAACAACTGCATATATACTCTCATTATAACACTCCAAAAAACATAATTCGATCCATCAATGAATGGATATTTGGAAACTCTAGTATCCCGGTTGTCCATGCATACCATAAGAATTTACTTTCCAATAGTTAGACTATTTTTGAAGGAACCTGCTTTGATACCAATTGTTGGAATATTCACCAATACTTAGATGGGGGGGTGAATTAATATTGAGAACTTTTTAAAAAATTTAACCTTAATCACATCATGTAAACATTAACAATTGACAATGTCATTCATCATCATAAAAACCATACAAAGAACACAATGATGTTTACGTGTAAACCCAAATGTGATCTAGACTATTTTAGGAATGATATGAAGGAAGATATATAACAGAGGTGTAAAAAAGAATTACACAGATATATGGAAAGGAACAAAGTAATACGGTAAAGCTCATATTCTATTAATGACTTCCTAAATACAAAATATTGTAAAATTCAAAAGCACACAAGCTAGCTAGAATGGTGCTAGATTATCTTTGAGAAGATATGTGTCGGCTACGCTCATTCGAAAGAACTTGGTTACAATGAGGCTCCAAAGGCCTTTTTAAAATAAAGCATAAATGAGAAAAATAAACATACAAAAAGTGTAACCCTAGGAGATGAAGCACCAAAAGTCACGTGGGCCTCGATAGGGTAAGTTGGTACATCAACTTCTTAGGGTCGTAAATTTTCTATACAATCTCGGTTTTAGGAGCATGATAGCTCATTGGAAAGAACTATATGAAGAATAAATATGTTTTCATCACACTTTGGCTAAATCCTACAATATGACTGTGGCAGGCCCAAAAAACATTATTTAGGGCCTCAAAACAACCCCGAAAGTTTAGGACCCGAAAAACTAGGAAAAAATGCCAAAATGGAGATTGGTCTTTGAGTCAATGGAATAGGTGGGTTGTCACTAATATCCACCTGAATCAAAACTGGAGAAAACCGTAGAATGTTTTTATTGTATCATGTTCATATTACATTCATAGGAAACACCAACTTCCAATATTCTCCAGCACCAGCTAGAAGGAGGCACCAACCCCCTGATTAACAGGAACCAACCTGAAGGAAGCTCCAACCCCCTGATTTACCAGCACATACTAGAAGGAGGCACCAACCCCCTATATTTACCATCTCCAATGATAAGGAAGCACCAACACTCTAAAACACAAGCACCGAACTGTTGAATGAAGACGGCAATCTTCCTAAGCACCACCCTGCCACCCTGAGGTGTTCCTCCTTCATTCTTTATGCTACTCTTCTCGCCTTCATTCCCATGAACTTAGAATCTTCGTTAAATATATTCACAACATAACTTCTAAAACTTCACAAGATCGTGGATATTTATATGAAATATACACCCAAATATTTTTCCACGTATCCCAAGAATACAATGTCTACTCTAGATCTCCAAAAACCTAGGTTGCATCGGCCTATCCAAAACCCCTTCTTTTATGAATTTTATTTGTTCAAAGAATAAAATCGACGTACTGTTACTGTCAGATCTATTCCAATATTCATCTCATCCATTGATTTTATTCATTGTCGCACAATACATGTTCATTGCTCAACATTCGTCCAATATTTCCTTGATTTGATCTCGACCATTGATCTTCTTAACTATATTCAAGAACAAACTATGTAATCACGAGGCACAACCATCAGATATTCTTCTCAAATCAATCATGGACGTTTATTTTTTCCCAACCCATAAAAATATGCAATGCAACAACAATGCATAATAATCGTGCAATTAATCGTAGAACTGATCTTGATCGTCGATCTGTCTTCTTCCAATACTTAGATAGATTTTCTAAGTCTCATGGAGGGATAATGGTTCTAAGCCACATTTCTTCACATGTATGTGATCTCAACATTCCACCCTCAAGTTCCACCGCACTTATTTTTCACCCACACTTAACTACATTTCTAAACATTTGACTAAGTCTTTTGGATTATTTGATCTATGACACGTGGTTGTATTCTAGGCCGTCAAATAGTCTGACACGTGGCTACCTCTTGGGCTGGAAAATATCTTACCTTATGGGACTTCTAATATGTGACACATGGTTACCTCTTGAGTCGTCGGATCTCTCACCCTTTGGGCGGTCCAATCTCCCATTCTTGGTACTTATTCATTTCATACTTAGCCAGTTCTTCAAGATCTTACCGTGGGATCGTGAGATTTTCTCTTCTTCTTTTCATCTTCCCAATATTTCGACGTGCTCACTATCTCTACAAAGTCTCAATACTTATTCATTTTTCAAGACTTCTTTGTCCATCCAGCTCTTGGTACTTAGTTTTTTTCCTTTTGAGATTTTATGTTCCATACTTAGTCTTTTAAGTTCAACCGCAGAATCAGTGTCTGCCGCACTACTTTGAAAAGTGCTCTCTTGTCCATCCATCCATATTTCATTCCACACTTAGTATTATTTCAAGATTTCATCATGAATCACATGAATATAGTATTTTATTGATTGTTGTGGCTTTGTCCATCCATCCATCTTCCATCCAACACTTAGTCATTTTTCCAAGATTTCACAGTAGATCCACAGGTTCGCACGATTATTGCATTTATCCGCACATACTTCTGATTCTCCACCACTTTGCGATGTCTCGGGACTTAGTCATTTTTTAATATCCCACTATGGGCCTCAAAAATTTATTTATATACTCTTGATTCTCTACCATTTCATTATCTCCATGAGATATTGATACTTAGTTGTTTCTCGAGATATATCTTATGTTCATATGATAGATGAGGTGGCTACCATGTGGGCGTATTCTTCTGTACTGGATGATATGGTATCGACATGTGTCCTGACACATGGCATCATACATGACATATGTATATTTAATTGTTATATTACTGACATGGAATCCTTCTGATGTGGTGTTCATCTAACCAAACATGTGGCACTGGCATGGCTTAGTTGGACCACTAGGTGTCGAACCTCAATCTTTGATATTAACCATTGATTTATGCAGATGAAGAGTCAGAATTTAATCGCTCCAAAAGATAATACTTTATATAATAGTCCATAGCTCTTATGTATCTTTGTCACTCACTTTCATTCGAACTAAGTGATAATTCCTTTTCATTATTTTTAACTCAGTTGTCCCAACGAATGTGGCATATCTCAAATTTACTATTTCTTCAATCTTTTGTAGAATGCTCTACAAAATAGCTTTTCATGTCCCCATCTTTGTACATAATAAGCATCGAATGGTGACAATTCTCTTTTCGCATTCCACACTGCCAGCTTCATTTATTCTTCTCTATTAGATATTTATTCTTCAATTCTCATATAGAAACTAACCTTCGTGCATAGAGGCTCATCGACTTTCACAGTTCACACTTCCAACTTTGTCCATTCTTATTCCTCGATTTATTGTAGAATCATGTTCATGTACAGAGAATTATCCATAATCTTCATGCACATAGGCTCATCAACACATGTAGACAAACAACAAACAATCTCTTTTTGAAATAAATGAAAACACATTTTTAGCAACAATCTATATTCCTTTCAAAGGAAGAATGGAAATAAGAATTCCCCAATCCAACAACAAGTTTAAAGGAACATGGAGAGGAGGGGTATGTCATGAAATCCATGTAGTATAAAAAATAACTTTTTTGACCACTACAATTTGAGTGGACATTAGGAAGAAAAGTGTTGGAGATTACATCTAGAGCTTCACCCAAGGAAATGCACAACCAAGAGAAGAGTGTGGAGAGTGAAGATTGAAAAAGATGAAGAGATTCACGTACATATCCAATCCAAGGAGAAAAATATATCTAAGGTCCTATAGTGACACAGGAGGTTAGTGACACCAACAATATGGAAAACATCTTGATGTCAAGGGAATCCGGAATCTAATTGTTGTTTTTGATATTGCATCAAAAGAACCCATTAGTAAAGATGTTCCATAGATTTGTGCATGGAGTTCAATGATATTAGGGGATTTCTTGAGAACTCTATTACATGATTATAAGAATATGTAAACACCAAAGAGTTATTTTCATGTTGCAAATCAACTGATCCTAGAAGAAGAATATATACCACACTTCCCTTGCATAATTTTTACGTGATTGCTTAGCATGTTGGGGTTGCATTGAAAAAACACAAAAAAACATTCAACTTGGCTTCATTAATTGCCAAGATAACCATCATATACAAGTCTGAGAAAGATGGGAATGAATCTTGATTGTAGATTTTGGATAGAGATATTGTTTAGAGTTGAGAGTCAATGATCAATTTTTTTCATTGTGGGAACAAACAAGCCAACAACTAGAGATAGGTTTGAAGACAAAGTTGTAGCTAAGAACCAGAGTGAAAGCCATGCTCTAAAGAACTAGGCATAAGGTTCATTGATCCATATTGGTTTCCTTTGATATTTTGGAAAAAGAAAGTCCTCTCAATGGGGAGGTGTGACCTTAAATGAATCTGAACTAAATAATGGTTGTAAGATTCAGTACATTCAAGTTAATTTGACAAGTAATGAGTATTAGTAAATATTTAAAATACAATGCAATCTAAAGTGGAATAAGAAAAAAAAACAATAAAAACAATAAATGAAAAAAAAAGGAGAGAATAGGTCGAGGAATGGGAAATGAAAGGTCATCTTGTTGGCCTTCTCATTACCCCAACTATTCATGTTTCTTCCTATACTAATATGAACAAAACATGAGGGGCTTATATCTCAATCACTTCACCAGCACAAATCCTTTGTGAAATATGACTTATTGTCTCTATCTTTGTGTTGTACAAAGATTTCAGTCTTCAAAATGACAAGTTCTTTGGTGTAACCTACACACATCAAATTACTAACGACACAATATCAATCAGACCGATAAAAATAAATACCATGCTCTACTTTGTCATCTAGAACTCTATATAGACTACTTCAAAAAGGTAGAGGCCAAGGAAGAATATAGCTTCAAGATTATTGTACTTTGTTTAGGTTGTATGATATATTATTTGTGAATTGATTTTATATATCTTACGAAGTCTCTTTGACATATCTACTTGTCTGTGTCTTTAGGTGCATCATTGGTGTATTGTAAAGAGAAAAATTTGAATCCTCTATTCATGCTTCACAATTCTTTGTCCCATAAAACTTGCCAGAAAATAAAATAATAAAGAAAAATTTAAATATTGCCTCATAAACTCTAGAATGCTTCTTTAACTAGAGACTCTTTATAATATACACCAAAATCAGAATATTATGCCCCATCTCTCACTATTTCTTCCTATTCTTTCACTCTCAAAGGGGATTTTGGGAAGCCAAGAGAGAAGAGGAGGCATAGAGATCTATGAGTTGCATTTTAACTAGAGATCACTAAAATGAGAACTAAGAAAACATTCAAATATAGTTTTACCATTTGGGTTTGCAAGGTAAAATATAATTTTTTATTGTGAACTAATTGTTGTGTGAATTCACTATGGTCTGCTATGGTTCAATTGATTGTTTTAGTTATAAAATACTATGAGGATTTACATTACAATAAATCCTCAAGAAAGATTGTTGTTCGTTGAATTGACTAGCTGATTTCAATTTATTGTTTGAATGGTGTACATAGAAATACCATATCCATCATAGGATGAGTTCCCACTATATCCAAAATAAACAATGTTATACTCTGAGCTTAGTTCGTGTTTCTTCATGGCTCGATTTTTGTACCATCTAACTGAGATGATTTCTCTTCCATACTCTCACTCATACATGTCTTATTAGAAAACTCCAGTTCGACGTAGCTATATAGACACAATTTATTCATTGGGTAGTGATAGATATTATGCTGCAATATTATGGGTTTCAAGTTTATTCTTGTAGATGAAGGGAAAAGTTTAAGAGATTGTGTGTCATTGAATTAGTAGTAACCAATTATTTTTGCCACTGTCATGGTTAATGACATATTCTATTTATGTTGGGTTTGTGAACTATCATAAACTTGTATATATGGCTTAGGTAGAAATCATAGCGGTAGAAATGGGAGAAATAAAATACACATTGGTTATCAACTTAGATATTAAGATTCATGGTAGAGGGTGAGGACCAGTATTGGTTGGTGTAGGAAATGGATACTGTTGCAATCCATGCATCTGTATATGAGGTAAATTATTGTAACATTTATTGTAGGCCTTATGAGATGCTTTTGAGGGGATTCTTTTATACTCCATGTAGACTAATTGAAATTGTGAAAGTATTTTGAATTTTTCTCCAACTAGCTACTTTAGAATTTATAATAAAATTCTTTAAGGATATTTATTTCTTTCCAAAGCAGGATTTGGATAAGTTATATGTCATATGTTTCCTCTTTCCACCTCCATAAAATTTTTTATATGGCTTTATTTACTTTGATTATCTTTCTAAGAATCTCTAGTTAAAGAAACTTTTTTTGTTTTTTGTGTGTATATATATATATATATATATATATATATATATATATATATATATATATATATATATATAATGATATATATATATATATAATGATATATATATATATATATTGGCAATTTTTTTGGGACAAACGATTACAAAGAATAAATAGAGGATTCAACATCCACTCTTTATAATCTATCAATGATGCATTTAAAGACAAGGGAAAGTAGATATGTTAGAAATACTTCGCAAGAGATGTGAGAGAAATTCACAATAATATATCATACAACCTGAACAGATTACAAGACTCTCTTGAAGCCACATTCTTACTTGGCCTGTACTTTTTTGAAGTGGGATATGTAGAGTTCTCAATGGAAAAGTAAGAGTGGGGTCTTATTTTTTATTTGCATAATTGGTATTTTATTTTTAGTAGTTTGATGTGTGAAGGTTACACTCAAGAAGATGCTATTCTAAAGACTAAAATCTATGTACAAGATTGAAATAGAAACAAAAAATTAAAAGGATTTGAAGATGTAAAGCTAGTGGGATATAAATCCCTCATTTTCATATCATTTGTTGAATATTATATTGATACACAAAAATCCATTATTATCTTAAAAAAACACATTTTTAATATCATTCTTATTTTATCTCCTTAAAGTAACCTATTCATTTTAGAAAAACTTTTCAATTTATATATTTGTTATGTATTAGTTATAACAATTATTGTTATTCAATGTTTCAATGTGAGATTGTCTTTACATTTTTTTTTTATGAAAATTCAAATTACAATATTGGATTTCTTAATAAATTAAATTAGCTTGTTAATGTTTTCAATTAATTAATAGTAATTTGTTATTATTAGTGATTTAATATTGGTTTAGTCAAAAATAGTTACCTTGATCAACATTAATCATATTAATTTCGTAATATTAGTAACATAAGTCAACTTTTAGTTAGTTACATTAAGTGATGCTTAAACTTTTGGATATTACATTGTGTAAACATTTATGAAATGTCCAACGTAAATATATACAAATGATAGAAAAGAATGTTAGGGTAAGATTAATTAGCTTATAGGAAATGAGATACATAATGTGATAAATTAATAAAATAAAATAAATTTGAATATGTTGGAATGAAATAGGAAATGAGATGGATGTTGTGAAAAAACAATAAAATAAACATGTACAAGAATAAAATAAAAATAAATTCTAAGTAGAATTAAGTTATTAATAAAATAAAATTGTATTCTTTAGGATAAGATAGAACTAAATTTAAAGTGAAATTAAAATATTAATATAAAAAAGCAGTGAAAAAATATAAGTTAATAAAACAAAAAGAATAGTAAAATATTCAAAGTAGAGATAAGATATCAATAAAATGAACTTATATTCTTAGGAATGAATTAGTAAGATGTTAACATAATTAATGCAAGGGAAAATATAAGTTAATTCAAATTTCATTCAAAATTTGAGAAAAGGATCATGGTTAAAGATGTAAATTATTGAGAAAGATGGAGGAAATAATAAGAGCAAGGATGAGATAAGAGG